>JABXWE010083893.1:0-11031 GCA_014611495.1 Limonius californicus
ATTACATATAACTGTTGGAACTGTCGCGGGGCTAACGAAAAGTTACCATCCATATACCATGCAGTGGCAGCAGCCAGATGACGAAGCGATTCCTCTGTTGCAAATATGATAATTCGCTCCTCTGTATCCTGACCATTGTCATTCAATAAAAAACGGTTATGGTTAGGATTACCAGTTGTAGTCCAATCTCCTAGAAAAAATACTTTAATTAGGCTACATAAAATGCATTGGCGACGATACGGTATGTTCAAAACATCCTTGTTTAAATAATTATTACTAGTGTGCTATTCTGACTTTATTTTATGCTAGTTACAATTTTTGTGTTTTGTTAGAGTAGATCTATATTTTATAATACTATTATATTGTATTGTTTACAATAAAGATTAACAAAGTAATTAATATTTCCAATCATTAAACTAAAATGGCCTTTAAAAATCCAAAAATTTCTTAAAACTTAATGCATTGGTATAGAAACTCTTATTTTTTTTTATTTTCAGGAAAACGTCCAATTTGTCCACAAACAAAAAGGGCGTTACAAATAATATTTAGCGAAAATTTAAATCACAATTAATGATATGAAATAGAATCATAAACCATAGGTACATACCTTCTATTTTTAGAACATTCAAAGATTCGGGGTCCTTGGGCATAGTCTTTGTTCTCTGATTTCTTAATGTTCGTTTGGCAGAATCTTCTAGGGGCATGCGGGCCTTGGTGGAATCTTGTAATTGCGAAACTCCTTCTGCGTATATAGACGCTGGTTTAGCATTAACAGTAACGCGTGTTTTCATATCTGCCATACACTTAGACACTTCTACACCTTCCTTATCAGCAGGGTGATTATGATTAACTTCCACCACAGGATCTTCCATTCTTAGGGTAGTCTTCAAAATACTCCTGCATTTTAAAGAAGTGGCTTTTGAACAACGCCAGCTAATACTATTTGACAGTTGTGTTTTTTTCACGTACATGTATCCACTCAAACACAGCTTTTCGTTTCCCTTATTGGATTTGATAAATTCCATAGCGCACTCGCTCGTATAATCGAAGAAAGCACAGTTTCACACGTAGGTAGTTGATGATAATCGTAGTTGAGAGATGCAGCAGAAATGAAAATTAAATGCAATTTCTCCCCAATATATACAACGGTAATTAGGCACCAAGTTTAATCTCTTTTGCAAATGATATCTACGTCAACAAAAGGAGTTAAGATATTTTATTATTCTCTTCCAAATACAGACCATTATTCCTGATTAACATCGGTACTTAATAATTAACATTTCAGCGTAAAAGTTTTCAGTTTACTATCGCCTTACCGATAATGTTTAAGCCCCTTTAATGGCCTTAATGACGGTCATGTCTGTTATAACAAGGGCATAAATATAGTACAATGATTAAAAGCAGAGAAGAATTCAAATAAGTTCTTCCTGTACAAACAAATCAAAAAGTATGCAAATAAATATAAAAAATAGTACAACTATTGCGCCAAAGTTACTTTTTTAAAATAATTTTTAGTAGAATATATATCTAAAAATACAAATAATGTAAATAAGCATATTTTCTAAAAAGTACTTATAATAGGTACTTTTGTAAACTTAAAGCTGCGTTTAACCGAATATCACTTGAGGATTTTTCTTCCGGGGATTTTTTTTCCCTAGGATTTTTTTTCCGAAGATTTTTTTTCCGTAGGATTTTTTTTCCGAAGATTTTTTTTCCAGGATTTTTTTTCCTGGGATTTTTTTTCCAAGGATTTTTTTTCCTAGAATCGGCGTAAACTTGAGCGTAAAATACCAGCTGTTTAGCTTTTAAGTAACGCAATTTTTCTAGCTTAAATTTTTTTAATAAAATCACACTTTTTAGGAAAGCCTGGTTCCGGATTTACAATGCAGCGGATTGTATGATTCGATCATGAACGTCAACAAGCGCCTTGCACAAAATGTCTCCAGTTTACTACATGACGTTGATACCAATGCCGCTGAAACATTCAATTCGGTTGTGGCTAAATATGTCGGTGGAAAGCGTATCAATTTTGCACTAAGAGGAGGCTACGAAATTAGATGTAAAGCAGCGGCAATATCATATAACAGCAAAGGAGACTTTTTATGGCAGCTGCAAAAAGCGTTGTTTGGTGGTAGCTACCAACCACAGCATCTTCAACGATTTCGACAAAGAAAATTCAAAGCTGCGCAGATTACATCGAAACGTAAGGATTTATAATATTGTAAATTCGGCATACAAACATCAAATGTTGTTTATAGGTCAAGTCCCAAAACGGAAGTTACCTGCTACTACGGATGAGCACTATGGTCCCGAAGCTGCGTGCAATAACATACCGGATATGGATTTGGACGAATATAGCAAAAAAGTTGAAGAGCTATTGAACGAACTAGCCAACGTGGATCGCGAGAGTATTTGCTTAGATACAATGCTTCAATCCAACAGCGAGCAATGGAAAGTGGAGAGAAGAAAACGCATAACGGCATCTATTTTTGGGAAAATATGCAACATGAGGAAAAGTACGTCGACCGCTAAAACGGTTGAGGGATTATTATACTCAAACTTTAGAGGCACACGTTCCACAGCATTTGGATTACTAAGCGAAACCACTGCTACTTCTTTGTTTCAACAGCAGTACCAAAAAGTAGTAAAAAAGAGTGGTTTAATTATTGACCAAGAATTTCCGTTTCTTGCGTGTTCCCCGGATGGACTGGTAGACGACAACGCTATTCTGGAAATCAAAAGCTCGGACAAAAGCGGAGATCTTCCACCAATCGAGGCTTTTGAAGAAGGAAGAATTGATTTTTGCACCAAGAAAGAAGGAAAACTATGTTTAAAAATGAACCACAAGTTTTATTTCCAAGTTCAAGGTCTGCTCCGCATTACAAATCGAGAAATCGCGTATTTTGTTATTTATACTAGAGGCGGGATACATGTAGAAGAAATAAAAAGGTAATTCAATCCATTGCTAAAAAATACATGTACCTACGTAATATTTTTATTTTATTTGCAGAGACGATTCGTTTTGGAAAACAAAAATGGTTGAACGATTATCGGAGTTCTTTTTTAATTCATTACTGCCCGAATTAATTGATTCAAGGAGATGTCGCAATCAAAGTCTAAGACAGATTTATATGTCCTAGTCAATATATTAATTATTATTTCATACTTTTGCTAAACCCTGTTTATAGATTTAATTTATTTCTCAATAAAAATGACAATACTATACTATACCGTTTTTGTCTTATTTTAGGGCTTTGTTGATCTTGTAATACTTAACATTGTGTAATCCCGGTAATCCCTTATAATACCTCGCTAGTCGTGCGATCTAGGAATTTCGTCTAAGGGCCGCACGAGAAAGTGTGTCGGGCCGCGTGGTCTAAACTCTAAAGCATTAGATGTCATTTGGGTTGTCTAACTTAGCGTTACTTTAGGAAATTTGCATTATCATATCAAAACTACTTAAATTGATTATAATGATATCGTAGTAGTTTAACAAAATCCGTTTATGCACACATGTAGCACTTTATTATATGATACCCTGGATATAAAATTTGTCTAAATATTCAAATTAGGAATTGAGTTATATGACAAGCAAGATTGACTAATTAATCAAATTAAATCAAAATTCGAACCTCAAGCCAAAATGTATTTATGCACATTGTATGTACTTGTTATTACAAATAATATGCGATGTCGGCAACTTTGTTAGGTTTACTTGTAAGAGCAGGAAGTGAAAAGTAAATCTTGTAATTTTGCGGGGCCGCAAGCGATCACTTCATAGGGGCCTAGCCGACGACTGTAGTCAAAAATTAACAAAAATTTTGTATGACCACGAAGCAAGCCACAAGTCCACCGAATTGGCCACAGATTATTCGAACCCTCGATAGATCCTAGAATCAAACGAAATGGCAATTCATCTTTAATTTAATATATATTTAATTAAGTAAATCATTTCATTTATATTAGCCTAACTTGTAAATGGAACACGACCCTTGTTTCTGAAATTTCTTTCAAATCTGTAAAAGGTTTAAATTGACTCTTTATAAAATTTGGATTTAATATTTAAGCTTTATATATTTTTAATTTAATCGCTCACATATGAAATCAGTTCTATATAATTACGAGATCATCAGTTCAGCAGTATGAACGTACATGTGAAATTCTTATCATTAACACACGCGCGTTTTACAGACGTCTGGTGTAACTACATGATAAACGAATTTATGATGTACACATAAATATTATCGTTGACCGACCGTACTCTAAATTTTGCAATACTATCTCTTCCATAAGCGCGATATTAGTATTTGAGAAACATTAGTTTTTAGCCATATGCCTCTCCCCAGTGCTCAAGCGAAAGCACAAAAGACCTTCATTCAGTTTAACGTCGAATCCGACTGATACACTAGAGAAGGTTTAGGCATTTAAACCGAACGGTTGCCAAAGCCGGATTGAGGAATTCTGTGCGGTGGGTTGCAGTAGAAGCGCTGTCTTCTCATTTGATATAATTGTATAGAAAATATTTATCTAGCGTGAAACTTGTAAATAGAAACGTAAAATAGTAATTTTATAAACATATCGCTCCGTCTGTGTATGCGTATGTATCTAAAGAGCTGCTGTGATAAACATGTCTATATTGAGATTGATAGCGATTATTATACACAATATGGAAAAGTCCCTAGGCTAGTGTAGAAGTTTCTAACCACCCTATATGGCAATTAGTATACAAAGTATGGAAAAGTCCAATCACTAGTGTAGAGGTTTCAAACCTAGGAGTTTTAAGAAAACGAAAGCTTTACAACTGAAAAAAAACTGAACATCCGCGTAAATACCCAAAAAACTAAATGTACTACAACTACAAAGAAAAGCGATCAGATGCAAACTTGAAACAGAAAGTCAAAATATTAGAGCAAACAATGCGTTTCAATTTGCTAGGGAATTGAGATATCTAGTGATAAAAGTCTGTATTAGGAAGTAAAAGCACATATCGGGATGCGATCTACAATGGCAAAACAAATATATGTCTGCAGAAAGTAAAATTCGAATATATAAAACAACAATCAAGCCAGTGATGACATATGCTTTAAAAACCAGAGCATGTACAACCAAAATAATTCAACTAGCAAGATCAATACAGATAAAAATTATAAGAAACATACAAGGGAAGATGTTGCATGATAAGAATGAAGATCTGAAAGAAATGAGCAAAATGGATGTAGAAAAGTGAATAACAGACAGAAGAAAGAATTGAAGCAAACAAGTTAGTAGAATGGACGAACATCATCTAGCAAAGAAAGCCAAAGCAGATCTCTCGCGCAGGAGAAAGATCCAAAGCAGACCAACTAAGAGATGGAGAGAATGTTGGACTGGCTCGAAAATGGGAAAACAGGTAATAGCTTATTTAAAGATGAAGAAGAAGAAGCTGAAGGCAGTTTACCAAGTAATCCACCGCACTTTTTGTTTACATATTGATGTAAAATGTCTGCAATATGCATTAAATTACATAACTTATTATAAGAGATCAGGTGGTAACGAGAAGACGGTAATATAAATGTTTTGCAACAAATCAGGAACAGGTAAGTCATCAACATTCATGCACGACAATTATTAAAATTCAATACATTACCCGAAATTTAACCTACAAATATAATTTTCAGCATAAAACATTAAAATTCACCAAGACCTGACTTGGAAACGCGCCCACGAGCTGAACGTGTTGGTAATAAGACTGCAAAATGACAGATACACGTGTCTAACAAAAAAATGCAATGAGCAAACCTCTTTGATGTGGCTCCAGGAATCAGGCATTCGATTTAAAGATTGCGACAAGTGGTGGCGGCAAGTAGAAGCTTCCGAATGCACCCAAGGTAACGGATCCTGTTATCCAGAGTTATCCTAATGCTGTATTCGGCGATCTCGCTTGTAGATTATGCAGCAGCGCTTACAAGGGCAGCAGTTCCACGGAGCTCTAAAATGACTCAATGATTAATCGTGTTAAACTCCACGCATATACGTATACGAAGACGGCTAAGGCCCACAAGCAGCAACCGCTGGAGGTCCAAACGGCATGCGGTTTGTAACGAAGAATTTGGTAGCAGGGTTGAATTAATTCTGATAATATGCAGTGCAGAAATCGTAAAAAACTCCAACAAATGGCATGCAAAAATAACGAATTCTGCTTATAGGTAAAGATGTCCCAAATAATCCACGAAAATTCATTCAAATTTTGCAATACTTTTTTCAGACTATCAACCAAAATCACAACCTGTCACAACCAAGGCACAGAAGGAAGTCCTCTAACACCCACAATTTCTCAAAAATTTCAAAAATTCTTACCTCCCCCGAATTGCAACAGCAACTTAAGAAGCTAAAAACCAAGGCCAAACATCGCGCTCATATAAAAACTATACTCCCAAGATTCGAGAATAGCTAACAGAAAATTTGCACATAACAAACTAAAAAAAAATAAAGGAGAGCCGGTTTAGGGGAAGGCGTTCCAAATATTAAACCTTCTGCTAGTGTAGTTGACTAATAAAATTATTTCGTTATAGTTAATTATTATGGAATTATATTTTTCCACTACAATCCACCTACAATCTTATTTAGTTGCTTGACAAAGATTGTGTTTCTAATGGCAAATATATGCCCTATCTAACTTGGTTCTCTTTATAGTGTAAGATTATGTTTTTAAGGATTCTTTTAATTGAAAAAGTCTGAGGCTTCTGTAATCCCCCAGTGAAATCTAATACGTACTAATAATCGATCAGTAATTGCCGATCACCTACTGTCAGTAGGAATACATAACCGATACACGCGACCGCAAAATATATACATTATTTTCCTTATTGTCTGTGGTCGCAGAAGACAAATAAAAAATCTATAACTGTATATCTAACCAAAATTTATGATTACAAACGTTAGGCCCACTAATATAAAATTAAAATAATTTTAACGATTATAAAATACGGCGCTCACAAATTGTGTGTGTATTTTTTTCACAAATGGGTATAATTTATGTGGGAAAACGTTGGGATGCAGTTAAAGTTATATTTAAAACAGAAAATGTTTTTAAGATTTAAAATACAAATTATCAAAAGAGAACGCAGTTACATAAAAGTCCAAAGCGTTCAACACACAATTTCAGTACAAATTTCACTTCAGTATGTGAACAATGTATATACAAAGATACAAATACGGTTCTGGCAGACCGTTGCAGTATACAATCAAACTTACAACATGAAAATCGTGGCTATACATACAACTAATATAAAATATAAAAGCACCAACAAACAGTACTTTAACTTAGTTTTCATAAAAGTTTCTCGATGCAAATATCGAAAAACATGATTAAGCTTCGCTACCTACTTGGTATTGTATTTCTGTGTTTGTATGTGCAACATACCATATGTTTTACAAATGTCTATGGTAAAATCAAGCAAGAAAGTTATGAAGGTGATCCCGGTAAGCCTTTGCTTCTTACACCTTTATTAAAGCAAGGGAAAATCGAACAAGCCCAAACTGCAGCTCAAGTCAAATTCAAAGGGTTGGAAAACCTCAAAAGCTATTCCGCATATTTAACGGTAAATAAAAAATACAACTCCAACCTGTTTTTTTGGTTCTTCCCCTCCAAAACCGATTACGCTAACGCCCCTGTTGTTCTGTGGCTACAAGGGGGCCCGGGGGCTACCTCTTTAATAGGACTCTTTACAGAGAACGGACCTTTTGTTATTACACCCGAACAGAATTTAAAATTGCGAAAATACTCGTGGTCCCACAATCACAACGTGATTTACATTGATAATCCTGTTGGAACTGGCTACAGTTTTACAAAAGTTGGTGGATATTCCCAAAATGAGATCGAGGTTGGAGCAAATTTGTATAACGCTCTTTTGCAATTTTTCCAACTCTTCCCGGAACTACAGAAAAATGCCTTTTTCGTCACTGGGGAATCATATGCTGGCAAATATGTCCCAGCTGTTTCCTACGCGATTTACAAAAATAACCCTTCTGCAAAACAGAAAATTAACTTGCAAGGATTAAGTATTGGTAATGGATTAAGCGACCCCGAACATCAGCTAAAATATGGTGAATACCTTTACCAACTAGGATTGATTGATACAAATGCTAGGGAATTGCTACAAAAATACGAAGAACAAGGAATAAAATACATCCAGAATAAACAGTGGGTGAAAGCCTTCCAACTTTTTGATAATCTTCTTAATGGTGACTTGACTAACCACACATCCATGTTCAAAAGCATCACAGGATTCGATAACTATTTTAATTATTTAATAGCACAGGATACCATTGGAGATATAGATAACATGGGCAAATTCATACAACGTTCAGATGTTAGAGCAACAATTCATGTCGGAAACGCCACATTTCATGGTATAGAGCAAACAGTAGAACTGAATTTAGTTACAGATGTTAATTATGCAGTCAGTTGCACCGTGGATATCAGAATTACTTAGCCACTATCGAGTTCTCATTTACAATGGGCAGCTGGATATAATTGCGGGATATCCTTTGACGGTTAACTATCTTAAACGTCTTAACTTTAATGGTTGGCACGAGTACAAAACGGCGATAAGACATCAATGGTACGTAGACAACCATCTGGCTGGATATGTAAAACAAGCTGGAAATTTAACAGAAGTTATGGTACGAAATGCCGGTCATATGGTTCCCACTGACCAACCGCAATGGGCCTTAGATCTAATAACACGATTTACCCATAATCAACCTTTTATAATAGAAAAATGATTCATTAAATAAAAATAATAACACAACAGGCTGTAATAGTAAAAATAAATGTTCTTTTCTAATTTATTTGACTTTTCTACATTCAGACCATACTTAACACTGAAGGGGATATTTAACTACCTATATAATAAGTAGCTGAACCCGTGGGATACACTCACGGTATGTTTAGTGGCTTCTTTAAAATCTATAAATGACTTAACCATAGAAATGTAAAGATATATACTTCACAGAAGAACACCTTTCATCGAGATGACTAGTTCCTCTTAAATGGAATACTCCATATATATTTTTCTATTATTGACTTGTTTTATTAATGGGTCATCTCATTGATTATTATTTTCCTATATTCTTTTGTTCCTTAGGAAATATAGAAAATACTATTCATGGTTTTCATGACTATGAAGATCATTTGACCCTGGTTTTCCTAAATAGAGTAAGGAAATGAACACACGAAGGTGACTTTAAATAATTTTCCTGAATTAGATGAACATACTCCTACTTTCCGAATAGAATGCCAAACTAACGTGTTCTCCAATTTTCCGTTTAGAGAAATGCATTTTACGAGGGCCGTTCTAAAATAATTTTCCTGGGTAGAATACGAAAGACAGCATTGAAGAAAATTAGAAATGCACTGTAAGAATGACATTTACTTTTGACAGAATAGAAAGTGAATTTTACGGAAAGCAATGCCCATGAGGAAAAAGTAATATTTAAACGAATTTTTATCTTCTATTAAGTTAAAATACATTTTATGGAATGAATTTACCCATGAAACGCTTTAAGGGAATTGTACTGAATACGATGTGACAAATCATATTTCTACAAATTTTAGGATTTCAGAAGGTCCAGCGTAAATTTTAAATGGTTATTTTGCCACGATATTATATTTCGCGAACTGTTGTAAGTAGCCTTATCAAGGCGTCGATGCCCAAAGAAATGACTTTATCAAACATAAACCACGGCAGCTTGAAACTTTTACTTAAAACATAACCTATAATTTACTGCGTTTGTCCTCTAAGTTTACTATTTTTGCATTTAGTTACTCTTTATGAATAGGATTTAATTATTTGGCTATAAGAAACACTTATGGTACCCCGAGTAGCTCAGTGGTAAGAAGGCTAGGCTCGCAATGCGAAGTCCTCGGTTCGAACGTTGGGATAGCACGAAATTTTTCTCTAATTCTTAAGATCGGTATCGAGTTCGATAACCATTCAATGTTGGGTTACAATTAACGAAGTTTCTCCTAACCACTGGCTGACCAGGAGACGTAACAAGGCCACACAACATCATTCATACAATTAACACAAATAATGAAAATGGAGAGAGGGAATCCAGTTGCGGGGAACGGGGGAGGTTCGTGATGCAAGTCCAAAGGGGCCCATCAATGTCAATTAATCCCAAATATATGATAAAAGAGGAATTGATAAAAGAAGAAAGAAAGAAACATTTACAGTTTTATTGCACTTGAACTGGATACCAGTTGTAATGTATATTAGCATAACAAATTTCCGTCCAATGATCGAACCTTGTCGTTTACTTTCAATAACACGATACAAACAAGAACTAAATGTAGCACGTTAAAGGACTATGACGTCACAAGTTAATATCAAGAAATATTTTAAAGTTAATGTATAAAATGAAATACTATTTTACACCGACTGTAGGGTGGGTCCATCTCTATACAATAAAAATTGCCGTAATCTCAGATACTGTGCTACGTGTATATTGGATTGCCTCAATCACCTTTGAAGGGGGAGTCCCACCCTGTATATTATCATAACAATTTCCGGGATGATAATTTCCAAAATCAAATTTTGTAATTACTCTCCCCTATATGTAGCATTAGAACGACATAACAAACACGTTACACAACTACGACGTCACAAGTTAGCGCCAGGAAATCTTTTGAAATCAGAGTGTAATAGTATATTCTTCAACGAGTGTAGAATGACAGCTATTATTCACGAGGATGAAAATTCTGTCACGAGCCGAAGGCGAGTCACAGAATCATCCGAGTGAATAATAGCTATTCTACACGACTATTTCATAGGAAGTTACAATTTTTGGTCTGAATCAGTATTATAAAAATTTTGCTTTAGATCAACGTATATCGGTTCACTAGCCACAACGATTTTATGCCGTGTGTACTGTTTCTGCGATTTCCTCGGCAGTAAATTACACGTCGTTTTCGCGGTTTCCGTTATTTCTGGTGGCAAACACATCTCAGCGTTTTCGCTGTCTGAATTATTCATACCTAGTTCTTAC
>JABXWE010083895.1:0-10827 GCA_014611495.1 Limonius californicus
AACGTACGGTATAACGGAGAAGTTTTCTATGTTATAATGCGGGGCAACTACATCACGTTGCTACTATAAACATACGTTTCCTTTAAGATATTTGAACATTTCTGAGAAGTAACCATAATTCTCTTAAAAATGCATACAGGAAAACCATAATATTGCATCAAAATAGTGATGACGCAGATTGCTGCACTAAAATGTTATTGATTGAATAGCTGAATATGTTTGTTTGCCAAATAACTTCCTTAAAATATTATTAATAATACATTTTTTCTATGGAAAATATTGCTAAGTAAATATATGATGTTTAAATCCTACGCCTTAGATTCGGGTATTTAAATGCCCTAATAGATCAGTGTCATCAGTTATAATATTTAATAGTTATCAAATAATAATTTATAATAAATACATAACGTAATATCCGTAGGACTTATGACCTTCGTATAAATTTCCTAGTCTTCTGCGCATGATGAACGTAATCATTTGAATTGCTTAACAAATCTAGACGGACACTATAAAAGTTTTTTGAAGAAGTAAGGGAGGGGATCTAGTTCTCACTACTTCACCGTTTTTGCATCATATCGTGCAATAAATCCATAAAACGCTAGCCAGATACACTTAAAAATGCAAATGAAGCATTTACCATGCTACTTTTTTCACATTAAAAATAAGGAAGATCCATTCGCAAATGTTTAAATGTTTTTGCAAATGTTAGGTGAAAAAGCAATAAATAGTTCACAAAGGTTAAGCTAAATGTGATTTACATCTATGTTTAAATGATTTTAAACACAGCGTTAGGTATAATTTGTTTTTGCTATGTGTTACAAGTTTGTTTTAATGTGAAAGTAATGCTATATGTGTAATGCACATTATTTTAAATATACCCAATTGTGATTCTAAAAATGATTCTTAGTTTAGATAAAATATTATTATTTGTTATACATGAAGCAAAAATTCTAATGTAGTGATAGCTCAGCCCCTTTAAGAAAACCTTACATTTTTATTTATTAAACATCTTGGCAGCACTACAGAATTCATCAAGGTTTGTCAAGTAATTCAAACGCTTACTCTTACCAAGTGCGAAAAGGTTCAAGAAATTTATAGGAATTTCAAAATCTCTTCAAACCATTCAAATCAAAATGATTTGCATTCTTGAGTAAACAATAATTGTAGTAACTAAACTATGATTTGATAACCACTTTATAATTGTAGTAAAAGTTGCAGATGGTGTGGCTTAAATATAGCCACGCGCTTTATTTTCTACAATATTGTTGAACATACTATATTGAAATTTCATATTCACACCTATTTAATTTTGATCATGCTATATTTTATATCCTAATAAAACATTCGAGTTATGTTTCACATTTTCTTTTACCAATAGCAAAAGCCGATAAGAAAACTTTTAATTCTACATTTTTGCATTACTTTGAAAGCACCTTGTATACACATTCATAGTTTTTGTTATGCATTAATTTCTGACAATCCTTTGTTTATATTACTTACCATAAAATTCATTTTTTGTTTTAATTAGGTAATTCGGTTTGTAATTAAAATTTAATCCGTAGATCTACTAAAAGTGTGTACATACAATTTAATACCCGAAACAGAATTCGTAGGAGGCTTAATCGCGATTTGGAATTTTAAATCAAGCCTGGAAATCTAATTCGTAACTGGAGTGTCATTAAGGATTAAAGCAACTGAATTCCCTGCGGATTATCAGAACGTCACTAATTACATTTTATTTTCATTAATAAACTCTTTGCACAAAGGAAGTTAATATTTAGTTAGGAACATTTTTATATAAAAAAAGGAAATATTTCTCGAATGTTTTTGATTTAATTACTTTATCTGGGTCTTTCCTAATTGGAAGTTATTGCAATATCCGGATTTCCTCAGCTTTGACCTTAGCAGCAATGATTGCCGCATTGTGAAACTGTCTGTCTCATAAAAATATATGTCTTGGCCACGATTTTCCTTGGCCTTTGGCAGTTGGAATTGAGCAGGAGTTTATGTGGCGCCGCGGAAAGCCTGGAAGGCCCAGAAATGGAAAAAATCTTGGAATTTCTTTTATTCATATTCCACAATTTAAATTTAAATAATTTCTTTTCCATTCTCCCTTATGTAGTGGCGTGCGAAATAATGACCGTATTGAAATATCGATTCGAGTTCGCAATATCAGACACGACAAAAGCAAAATCGTTCTGGTTCAAACCGTTCCTTAAAATTAAATGACGTCAGTAAGGGAAGATTTCTGTAGTCTACCCACGTAATTAAAGAATCGATCACGCGAATAGAGCAGAATTTGTTAGCCGAAGGGAAAACTACCCTTTCTATGCATTGCGTCTCTTCTTCTAAATGTACAACGGATCTCCGAGATAAACAAGGACGAACTCGTTCTTTAAACCAAACTTTAGCGCGGCGTATTGAAACGCATCCTTTGGAGCTTTATTGCCCCGACTAATAATTAACCAACTACAACACTTTAATTACTCGAAGTAATATAGAGAATTGCACAGACACCCATGCCCCTAATTTAATTTCTGTTAACTAACTAGGCACCTACAAATGCAAATGTTTTAGTGCACGGCAGCTCTAAATTATCCTATCGGCGACAGGAAACTAATTAGTCATCACCCTGATAATCATCAACAAACAACGAACAGTAAATTCAAATCATAATTATCTAAACACCTAAAAATGCAATAAAAACAAAATTAAATGCGACAACGAACAGTTAAAACCAACCTATGGTGGTTGCAGAAAAAGCGAGTTCTCAATCCACGTAGACGTGCCACGCGTCGTTTTGGAAGATAGCACCTGAAAGAAGAACGAAACGTTTGTCGAAATCGCGTCGCGACGCGAATGCAACTGGCGACGTCGGCGTCGTCTTTGCATTTATATACGCGCCGTTTTTACCTACTCTTATCATTGGTGCGCGCGCACTCGCTTTGCGCCCTTATCCTAAAATTTTACAAAACTCATTCTGTATATCGGAAGGTAAAGCAAATAGTTGCTTAGGAATTAATGTTTGTTTGTTAAGAATTAGCGATGTGAGTAATGGGAGTTTTCACTGAGAAAATTCCACAAAAATTGCTTTGGGCATTTATAAAAATCCAATAACTGATATGTTTATGCAAACTTAATGATATTTGTTACCGAAAGTAAATGGTAAATATTCAGCAGTGTAAAATACTCCCGTAAACAAATTTTCAGAGATTATAATCAATTCATGCATTACTGCTGTGCTGTGCTAAAAATCTTATGGAGTATAAAATTTGTTGTAATCTGTTCTGGCATTATATATAGGGTGATTACTTTATCCTGTAACAAGTAGGTAGGCTACACACATTACAGCTAACAGCTATTTGTATTTCATGGGTATCTTAGTAAACTTCACGTTGTTTAAATAAATAAAAATCAAAGTAGTTACGTTTGATGTACTACAAGAGACTACAATGAAACTATTTTGCAATTTTGCAGTAGGTGTACAATTACAATATTTATTTCTTATAATTTAAACAGAACAAACACAGAGAAAATCCAGATAAAAATATATTGACATAACACTAAAGAAATATAAATTAAATAAAAAGAAGAAAAAACACTAATTAACAAAATAAATGTTCAAACTGCCGTCCACCTTGCTGTTCACATAAGTCAATCCACCGCAGAAGAGAATTTCTAACACAAGTTAGCATGTGTGGGGTGATTGACCGACATGATTCAATAATTCTTTTAAGTAAACCTTCCTGAATTTCTACGGGAGTTTCGTAGACGTCTTTTCTACTTTATCCCACAAAAAGAAATTAAGGGAGTAAAGTCGGAACAACGTGAAGGCCAAGAATGAATGGAACCTCTTGCAATTAATATGTTATGGAAAGTTATATTTTGGTAGTGTCTTACAATTCTATGGAAGTGGGCAGGTGCTCTGTCATTTTCAAACCACATACGCTGTCTAACATAAAGAGAAGACTCTTCTACAAATGTAAATACATTTTCCCATTTAAACTGCCTTTAAATAAGTGGGGATCAACAATAAAGTTGTTAATGATAACACACCACACATTTACAGTAAAAGTTCTTTGAAAATGTGCTTGCCGAATCCAATGTGGGTTATCTTATGATTAGAAATGACAATATTTACACGTTCATTGTTGCTGAAGCCCGCTTCGTCAGAAAATAGAATATTTCTTAGAAACAGTAGACCAGTAGTAACTTCGTTCTTAAAAATTAGCTCAAATTCAATCAACTTGGGTAATCACTTCAGTAAAGTGTTGCACTAATGTGCCGTGGTAAGGATGGAACCAGTTTGCTTTTAAAATGTGAAATACCGAACTTCAGCTAAAGCCTACAGTTCTTGCACCTGGTCGTTGGCTTATATGAGGATTACCAGTACTTCACTTGATCACTGCCGCTTCAGCTTCTACAATTGTGACAATTTTTTTTCCAATCGGTAAAAGCCTTATTTGATGGAAGGGCTCTATCCGGGTATGTTTGTGCATATCGGCGTAATGCTAAGTCTGCCGCCCTTCTGCATTCTCCCAAAATCAACATCAGTCTGTTTATTCGTTATTAGAATACATTGAAACGGATTGTTATTACCACAAGAATCTATACAAAGCAACAACTTTGTACCGAAGTTTTGAGAAAACCTGTCTGAAGGTCTCTTAATGTAAGCCAAATATTTTTTATAGCTAAAAAGAAAAGTTAACTATGCATTTCATGCACATGTGAGAGATGTTGCCGGTTTGCTAAAAATCATTATATTCATTAGAAGTATACAATTTCTTATACTACGTTTTGAAATAATGCAGCTTTATGAAGTGTTGGGGGTGGTGGTAGCTCAGTTGACACAGCGCTTGCTTTTTAAGCAAACGTGGTTTTTGGCTTGGGTTCGAAATTTCAGCAGTAGTACCAAGCAGAGTATATTCTTGTGCAAAACCCGCCACACACAATTCCCCAATCCGGTTAGCAACCAAGGGATATTAATGGTAAAAACCTTCTCCGGAATTTCTGTCGTTCGGATTCAATGTTAAACTGTAGGTCTCTCGTGTTTCTACCTTAGCGCTGACAAGAAATACGTGGCAGAGAAGCAGCCGATGCCCAGCACTGGAAGGAAGAAGACTGTTGATGACAATGATAAAATTTTGATAAACAAGAATTAATGTTTCACAAAAGTCATACACCGGAGCCTTTTAGTTTAATTTAAACTTTAGCCAACAATGATACGAAAACTTATTGAAAATGGTAGGTAATGTATTTAATAAAGCTCCATTTGGTTATCCAAAGAAATTGAATCAACGAGATACAATCTTTAAAAATCCAAAGTGCTCGGAAACATTCAAAACGATAATGGTAAAACTGTAAATCCTGAAACAGTTTGAAGAGTTTAACGATCTAATAGATTTCATGGAAGAATTCCCAGAAAGAAACCTCTAGAGTTCGCCTACTAACACATAAATCAAGATTTCATCTGCTGGAAAATTGTGTTGTTCTCAGATGAAAGTAAATTTAATATTTTGGATCCGATGGCAAAGGAAACACATGGCATATGACTAAAGAAAAGATGAAAAAGAGAAGTCTTTTGATTTATCTTGAAAATATTTTAAAGAGCGTCTTGATTTCGTATTTAAATGAGAAATTATTTACGTGCATTGTAATACGAATAATGAATAGTTTTAATAGGTAGGTATCATCATCATCAAATAATTAATTAGCCACGTAATAATAGCATTTTACGTGGGCAGGCTTTATGTTATCTATGGAAAAAAATCTTTCGTGATAATTTTATTATGTCAAGTCAAGTTTGCCTGACATCTTAGAGTGTATCCTCCAAGTTTGATGCAACTCGCTTAAGATTTGTCATTTCTGTATAGAGTTGGAGGTGAAAATACCGTTTAAACCGGTTATATTAACAATTATTCAAAATTTTCACTGCAAACCAGTAGTCTACGATGATCATAAATAAATGTGAAAAATGGAAAATCATAGTCAAAAGTCATTAATAAAGATTATTCACTATCAGAAAAATAGGCCAAATCCAAATTTTCATAAGAAAATTTTTATTTTTAAGAATTGATAATATATAATAATAAATGAATTAAAATTCCATTTTTGTCTTAACAAAGGCCGTCATAAAACAAAACAACAATAAAAAGGTTATGAACTGCCATTTACTGGTCCTGGAGTGTTATAAGAAACTGTTCTCGGGTATTTTATCAAAGAAGTCTGACCTAGATCAATCTAGATGCTATATACCTATTATGTGTTTATTTATATTTTAAAACCTCTAAAATATAACATAAAATGACCATTTATTTAAACACTGGCTGTGAAACCAAAGACGTTTATTTACTTAATGATTAAAATGTAGACCTGCTATAGAAGGCAGTATTCACTCTCTAGTCAAGAGCCCTCAGGCTTAAGCTATATTCGTATTGCAGTGTTGTTACTCATCTACTGTTGCTTCTATGCTTATGGTTAGTATATCTGTTCAGTTTATGGGGGACTGCCCAAAACGCCTAATCCATATTTCGCCCAAAACGCCGACTCCCATTCCCCCGACCATGGCCAAAACGCCGAATGGTGTTGATGAACAAAAGGCCGACTCGTGTCCAAAACGCCAACGGCGCTAAACAACGTCACATTGTTGGTGAACATGGCGTTGGAGCCGAATACAAATCTAAATTTGTATTTGGCCCAAAATGCCGACTGCACATCGATTCGGCGTTTTGGCCATTCGACAAAATATCCACGAACGCACCTATGCGGTTTACCAAAGCACCTACCACAAACCGAGGCGGGATTTTGGTCATTGGGCGAAATGTCCTATAACTCAAGTACGAGCCTCGTCCAAAACGCTGACCACAACACAAGTCGGAGTTTTGGTCACTGGGCCACCATCGGCGAGAAAAATTTAAACAAACTCATTAGAGCCGACTTTGGTTTATGCATTTTTCAAAATTTGACTGTATACAGGGTATGTTAAAAATGTCGGATAATATTTACATCACGTGATTCTACGTTGAAAACCAAGCAAAAAACATTAGTACCAATTTAGTGTTAATCCTTTGATTATGGAGTTACTGGTGATCAAACTTTGTAATTAATTTCGACTCTCGTTGAAAAATACATTTAAATAATATCAACTACTCATAGTCCAGCAAGTAAAATAAGTAATCAAATATAAATTTTATCATTTTGGTTATCAGTGTACTTGTAATTTAGTCATTAATAATACAACTAAACGCATACATCCGCTTAGCTTTAAGTTGGGCAGCGTTACCAAATTAAAAAAACTTTCATTTGCTAATAATTTAAAAACCCTTCGTCTTAGACCAAATTGGTACTAGAGTTTTTTTTTTTTGCTTGTTTTTGAACATAGAAGCGCGCGATGTAAATATTATCCACCATTTTTAATACACCCTGTATGTAACGTATACACGGTGTTTTTAAAATGTGGTGCCAAAAATGTACCTACCGTTCAAAATAGAAATTATCCGATAAATAAGAAATTAAAAAAATTATAGTCAAATTTGCAAAATGTATAAATCAACCAAAGTCGGATTTTGTTTAAATTTTTCTCATCGATAGTGGCCCAGTGACCAAAACTCCGACTTGGGTTGCGGTCGGCGCTTTGGACAAACCGCATAGGTTAGGTCGCACCATCTGTTAAAAGTCATATGAATTACAACCTATACGTGTGTTATACACGTACAGGTTGTAGTTCTTATAACTTCTAACAGATAGATGTATAGTTAGCACATGGCAACAAGGAGCTTCCTAGAATAATCTCGTCTCATTTCACAACACATCAACAACGAGAACATTCCAGAAGCTATTTACCTCGTACATAATATTAGAATTAAGATTTTCTGCAGACAAATCGCCTGCATTTTCATTGACACATTTCCATCCGAATAACATGAGAGATATTTCATTGGAGGAATGGAATGAAAGTACTTCATTTTGTACAACTTTTTACCAGTAGCGGCTCGCGGGTGTATAAATAGGTGAAGTGCTATTATAATAACCTTAATAATAACAAACAGAAAAAATATAATTCAATGTCAACTTACTTAGTTTTTGTAGACCAAGTCTATCCGTCTGTCCTTTAACGCAGCAAAATTATTTATTATGTCTTCGTAAAATGGTTGATTTTTTATTAATTCTAATAACAGTTCTTTTTGAATTGTAATATTTGCCAAAGAAGAAAGCCTATCTTCTTTCCACTGATGTACTTGTCGACGGAATAGTTAATATGGGGCAAAACAATTTGTAAGCTTCGGTAAAAATTTCTTTATTCTCATTGAGATTTTCTAGTAATTCTTGGGTCTGTAGATTGCGGTAGCTTTCATCGGCATAAAGAAGATTTAATTCGTTTTTAAGACTCTGACTTTTTGTAAATATTTTGCCATAAAATTGACGTAAACTTCAAATGCTTAGACGGAAAACACGAATCATATTGTCGAATTTCGTAGTATCAGCCAAAAACATGAATTGTAAGTTAACGCAGTCTTGAAACTTTACTTCCATTTCCATTACAATGTGATCCAGTACTTCATAAAACAAAATTCTATATTTTCTTCTAATGTCATTATTTGTAAGGCTAGCGTATTCCCGCTTAGAAATATCTGTTTGTGTTATTTCTGTTCCTTCAGTCTTTTCGAAGAGTGTATCAAAGAAATCGTCATTCCTTTTCCTCTTTAATAGTTCAATAGTTTTATTTACTTTTGTAACACAAAAATTAATATCCAATGATTTCTTTTGGAGAACACCAAATAATATGTCAGTGAGAGAGAAAATAACATTAAATACTACAGCTAAAAATGTGAATTCAAAATTGTTGAAATTGTCTAAAAACCCTCTTGCAAGCTGAATTGATTTTTTGTCTGATGATTCAGAGGTTATTATCAATTCAAATACTTCTTTTAATTTATTTCAGTCTTCAACAATTACATTAACTAATTTAGAGTTGGACGATCATCGCGTTTCTGTAATAGTTGGTATACGTTTTGTGGTTGTTGAAATAAGTGTGTGGTGAAAAAAGAAGGAATTCCACTGAGGCTTGCAAAGATAATTCGACACTGATATTTTTTTAAGACTTTGTTGTAAGACAAGATTTAAACGGTGTGTTAAGCAGTGCACGAAAATAGCTTGTGGCACCATGTATTTTATTTTTTGTTGAAGACCATTTAAATGTCCCGGCATTACACTTGCAGCGTCGTAATACTAGCCAATTAGTTTTCGTTCGAAATCAAATTGCTGCAAAATATTAACTAACAAGTCATATAACGCTGATTAACTGCGATCCGCACTTAAGTTATGAAAACAGAGAAAGCGTTCTACTACTTTACCTCCGGAATCAATAAATCTTATTATTAATGATCATTGAGAAGTCTGAGTAATGTCAGGAGTATCATCAAAGAAAAAAATCAGCATTGTTTATTTGGTCCTTGATATAATCATCGATGTAATTGGAGATGCAATGAATTAATTCATTTTCAATTATTTTAGAGTGACCAGTAAAAACATTTTTTATATTTTCATTATGAATTTTAATCTCTATCGGACTTCTTGACATTAATAACGATAAAAGTTCTTTGAAATTTCCACGATTTGCTGAGTCACTGCTTGCGCCGTGTCCGCGAAACGCTAATCTAACCCAAGTGCAGATTTCAAATCTGCCCCTTTCTTTTGGCTATAACGCAACCAACATTACAGATTACTACTATTATTATTATTTCAGGGGTTCAACTGTCTACCTGTTTTCGTACCCTTATTTTGTGTCTTCAAAGAACCATAAATCAACGTGGGCAATAAACATATAGTAAACGTGCCTTGTGGTAGATATAATAATGTTTGCAATGTTGAAAATACTTAACCACAATAATGCAAAAATTACCAAGAAATGTAATTTAGAAATCCCACTTAAAAAACTTATTATTAATCATATTCAATGTATATTTTGAATTTTGAGGTGTTGGTAAAATTTTATATAGCACACGTGACTCGTTAGAATTTATCCACTTAATATGATTATGTAATATATTCACCTCTCGAAAGTACCTTTTCCTCCCTGACTTGAGAGTAGCAGATGCACTTTCTTCCCTAGGTGAACAAATAGCTATTACATAATTTTTTATTGGTACTTTTTATTTTTAAGAACCTAGTACCTACGTTGTTTTCATTGAAGTTTTTGTTTCTTATTAAATTTTGTCATTAATTTGCAAATTACTGAAATTTGTACAAGAAAGATTTTGTTAGTGTAACTATTAGAGTACTGTTAATACTGGATTTTTCATTACTTGTTAGTCGGCTGTTTCGCCTGTCATCTCGCTTCCGTGTGCTCTTTATTTCCTGTGCTTTTTTCTTTGTTAAAAATCTGTCTTTTTCAAGACAAACTTATACAATTGGCGTTACGGATTCAGGTAATTATAAATCATACGTCAAAAAATTATACTTGTATGTGATTTTTTTTTAATTTTTGTTATCAACGCCCGCAGTTTACTAATTATTTGGAATTACAGACAAGAGACAAGACACGTTTTCGTTGAAAGGTGTGAAGGTGCTGCTTTGTCTTTCAACAGCAATAGTGGTTCCTACCATGACAAATTGCAAAAGAAAATGTTGAGCAATGGACCACGCTTCTACACACAAAAGCTTTGCAAAAAATATCAAATTTAAGAAAAAAGTAACGCTTGCGAAAATACAAATGCTCGCAAAAATCTGTTGGTCCCGATGCTGACTATGGTCTATGTGTGGAAGAAGTGCCTGATATGACTGAAAGTCAATTTAATGCTAAAAAATAAATATTTTTAATAAAATTAT
>JABXWE010083926.1:0-11265 GCA_014611495.1 Limonius californicus
AATTTGGTTACTACAGAAGAACAAAGGCATAAATATAGACGGCGAAAAATTAAACACCCTGCGATTTGCAGATGACATAGTTTTGTTTATAGACGATCTAGGTGAAGATAATTAAACGTTACAACAACTGCAAAAAGCAACACAGATAGTGGACCTACATATAAACTAGAGTAAAACAAAAATATTGACAAACTGTATCCCTAACGGAAACATACACATTATAGGAGAGGAAATAGAGCTAGTACTAATATTTAGCGCATAGGGTTAAAATCAGCAGGGACAACCAAACGTTCGAACTCCTGAGGCGGATTAACGTAGGCTGGGCGGTATATAGCAAACTCAGATATCTTTTTAAAGATAATATATCTTCAAGTTTAAAGAGGAAAAATACATATGTTCCGCCAGTACTTACCTACGGGACAGAGACTCCAGCCGTGACAAAAGCATCAACAAGATAACCGAGTATTATCCAACGGAAGATGAAGAAATCGATGTTAGGAATAGCACTCAAAGATAAAATAAGGAAGGAAGAGATACATAGAAAAACAGCAGTAAAGGACGTAATAGGAAAGACAGCCGTGTGGCAAGGTAGAGAAGTGGAGGATGGACAATAACGATTATTGAATGGAAGGCCAGGGCGGACAAGCAAAGTGTTGGGAAACCACACACCCAATGGACCGACGATTTGAAAAGGATTTCTACAAACTGGGTTGCAACTAATCAAGATAAAGAAACATGGACAAGTCCTATGGTAACACGGGACGTTGTTGGCTGGGTTATGATGTGGTAATGCTATAAAATCGAACCCAAGCAATAATCGACTTTATGCCCGGAATGCGAGCACTCTGTCAACTAAGCTACCATTACATTTATTTACTACCGTTCTCGACTTAGGTAAATAATGTTAAATCCCCGTGGATAGTCCCTCCTTAAAATACAGCTATATATTTATAAAAATGCCTTCAGTCATAATTGCGTAAGAATAATTTTTATAAATAGTAAGTGCGCATGGCTGGTAACTATTGTGATTAAGTGTGATATTATATCAGCTATTAAGACCTTGGAAAATATGCACAGTAGCTACATTCACATGCGACCTTCCTGCATACTGTTTTTTTTTAATATTAGAAATGTATATAAAATGCAAGAAACAAGATAATAAGAAAACAAGTATGTATAAAATACGCCGAAGTAGTGAAGAAGTAGGATATATTTGCGCTTTGACTTCACATGACCTATACAATATTTTGAGGCTCAAATTCATATAACCATAGTGTCAAAATGTATATAATTTTCTTAAATTTAGAATAAAGCTAAACCTCTGTAATTTTAGTATTTAGCATAACAATACTACAGAATACTAAATTTCTGTTTGTGTTCTTTAGTAATAGATATGAAATAAAAACGTAAACATTTTATTTCTCCCAATGGTTTTATCAATTTGTGTATCTCTTAAAAGTGCTTTTAATTTACCTGCAATTGAAATAATGAAAAATCTTTGATTATTAATTGACTATTAAGCTAGAATTTGATTAAGTTTAGGCGACCTACGAAATTCACTAATGCAATTTTAAAAATTACCTATTCATTAACAAGGATTTCAATTTCGGTGTCCGATTTCATATAATTTTCATTTTCAATTGTAGATGTATTTAATGGAAGCTTTTGTTTGTTGAAACTTGAAGCTATGATTCGTCAAAATTTTATTGTAAACTACATTTGCAAGCTTTATAAAAGCATTTTAAGTTTACATTTATATAATTATTACTCCCACAGATTATATTTTAAATCGTTGGTTTGTGTTCTTTACAATGAAATACAAGATGTTCTGAGATTCGATCGTCGTTGTATGTGATTTGTAAGATAATTATGACTCAATTGATTTTATTGAGAATACTATTAAAGTCTCGGAAATTAGGAGGAAAAGAAAATTCTGAAAAATGCATTAACATCTTTCGTTTATACTACATGTATGCTGCATGTTATCCTACAAATACAAGTTCCACGTTTTACTAAACATCTATCAGTTGTTCAACTAAAATATTACGTCAACAATAAATATGATATGGAAAAGCATCAAGGCGTAACATCATTTTGCAAGTCATCATAGCAATTCAGGATCTATTACACCAAATGTTTGTCTCGGAAAACATTATAGTGCTAGCTGTGTCCAAATTTCCTGCGCGCTTGTGGCAGTATTACATACCTCTGCTTTTTGGATAAATAACTGGCATAAAAATTCCAAAAAGAAGTTTATAGTATTTTTACTAGAATTGTCAAACTCCATTTAGGTAAAATATCCTAAACTATTTAAACAACAAAACATAGCATTTTGCACTTATTTCGTCATAAGCTTTGGATATAAAACATGTGACTTTGTGATTTCATAATGTACACGTATACAGTGGGGTACACCATATAAAGACTGCCAGTGTTTGACATTTAAATATTTGCGAAACCCTCAACCCTAAATAATTACTTTCATCATGCGCCAGTGAAAAAACTTTAAATATATTAAACATGAATTAGCTCACTAAACAAAACCTACAAGACTAATTTTAAAAATTATTTCATTAGGGAAAATAAACGTAAGGCCTAATTTCATTTATTTTGAGACGTAGGTAAACTTAAACAGCCTTCGCTTGAAATGTTTTGTTAGTTTATAGTTCAATTTAAATTATATAAATTAAAGCAGGCGAAAATTTGACATTATTTTAGTAGTTTACGGAAAATTCGGGTATGCCATCTCATCTAATTAAATACTACACCATTGTAAAATAACGTGTAATCAAAAAATGTTCAAATTATCGAGGGCTATAAAATTTTTTTGCATGTCTCACTTTGAACTAACTAACAATGTCAATTTAACCAGCTGTCAAATTAAAAGAATTAAGCCACCTATCAAAATCTGTTTAATCTACTTTGGTTACTTTTTGAAACGTGAAACTTGTATTACGTTCATAAAAATATTTAAGATTGTAATGATCAACCTCAAACATTCTGAAAAATTGTAATAAACTGTCGGATGTTAGAATTTCTGGAAAAATTAATTTTATTAGTTCAATAGCCTTGACCACATTTAAAAACAAATATAGTAATTGTTTATCGACGTATTTCATGAAACTCTTCAGACAATACGTAAGTTTAACTTTGTTTATATAATTGTTTTTATTATTCTGCACATTTCAGTCTTTTTCTTTTGACACGTTTTTCCTAGTCTACTCCCTTCTCCCTCTTGAACTCATTTTAGTACTGTCAACTCATCAAAATTGTAAGATATAATATATAACGTACGGAAGAAATATATTTTGTCACCGAATATTTGTTACAGTTGAATAATTATATTTAAATCTCATATTCACCTTTAATATTATAATTCGACAACATCCAAGCCACTTTCTCAAAATGCTAAGTGGGCTTATTGCCTGTTTTTGTTGGTATATGACCATTACTGAAGCATCAGCAGAACACAATAACTCTTCAATACTTGACAAGGTAACTTTAATACTACTGAATTACATAGGATTAATTCAAATATTAGTTTCAGCAACACGACTATACTATGAAATTTGAACGACTTGAAGCAGTTCGCTACGATAAACGCTACATAAAATCTTTACATCTTTTTACTTTTAAATATAATAGAACTACTCCCGTAGTTAATGGTTCTGTAGAATTTAAACAAAATACTGGGTCCCAGTTGGAAGTGAAGTTTATCATCATAAAATTAATCAAATACACATAATAATTGTTGTAGGTGATCCTACAAGCATATAAATTTGCTAGTAATGAGTATCGTAGCTTTCCAATACGATTTCAATATAATTTCTGTCAAGCTGTAGAAAAAAACGTGATGGGTCTTGCAGACTTCCGTAACTGTGGTACTTTCACAAGATGTCCGCTGATGAAGGTAAAATAATTTATAATTATTCTATGGTCGTTTTACTCTCGGGAGAGAGCACGACAGCCTTTTAAATATACAGATAATAAACAGCTTAATCCTTCCACTTCGTAAATTTCTTATATTGTCCTATAAACCATCTAGAACTGGTATAATTATTGACGAATTGCAACTGATAAAGGTTCTTTAAATAAATCCTTGTTGATTTAGAGAATAATCTGATATTAAATAGGTTCCAAAATTGCTACATTGTCATTCACAACGGCGACAAACTGAAATAAAATTGTAAACGCAACTAATGAATACTTACTATATAAATACATGTTGCCTTAAATACCAATTAGGTAGTAAGTATCTTAAGGAAGTGTCGTATATTGCTTAAAGTTATTTAATATGAGGAATTATAAAGGTATGCAATACATATAACCGTACAATTACATAAATGTTAGAAATATTTATCTAAGCGTTTCTGTTGCAGGATAAGACTTACAGCATCTGTAATTGGTCACCAAATCCTGCGAAATTTCCCCCGCTTGTTCCCAGTGGAGAATATATGTTGGAACTGCAAGCGGTCTATGGTTCTGTGGAATTATTTGTGTGGCATGGGTATGGAAGTATATCGCGTCCAATTTTAGATTCAGTATAATGTGCTGATGTTAATTGTACTTCTGCTTATTTGATTGTATTAAAAGATTATGCAACAGAAGTAACATCAGATTTTAGAATTTATCAACAACTGGAAACATAACTCAGATGATGAGCAGTGTTTAAATTTTAGACGGTTATAAATTATAAATGGGCGACTAAAATAAGCCAGAATAACAAGCTAAATGGATAAATAAAATAATTAATTAATTACTTTTACGAAAACAAAATAAGATCCATTATATCTACCAAATACAACTGAAATCTTTGAATGTGTTTTCAATACTCTTATTTATAAACGTGTTATTCACTGTTATCTGCATTATTTATTAAAAATACATATTAAATAATGAACGAAATTGTTTCCTGTGAAAAGTTACCTGTTTTTAGCTATAAGGTACTTCTACACGGAGATACATACATGATGTAAATTTGAAAACGTACACTGGAAGTAAAAGATCTAGGTATTGAAAGTTTCTACAACATAGACGGGAAACCATTATGAGTTGTTAGCTAGCTCCATTCAAGTCCTTAGGCTCGAGCTACTCCCACAAAAAAAAGGTTTAATTGTAACACCCTCCTTGTAATACCCCAATGAAAAGCTATAGTAGGCTGTAACTCCGTAGCCGTGCACTTTTCGATACTGATAACCATAAAGTATTACATCCAAAAATTCCAGAAAGGTAGTATAATTTCTGAATCTCCTGCAAGTACGCACTCGTATGTAAATTTACTTTTAAAGTAAAAAATTTCCAAAATAATTTTTTTTTATTTAACAATTAACAATGCACCTAATCTATAAGATTAACTAACATTGTGTTTATGTCCTAACTTACTAAATACTTATCAGTCTAGATGTTTCCCTCGATCCATCTTAATTTCTGAGACATCTGCACACAACCCCAACGTGGCTACACTTGCACTATACTCTGCTTTTCACTACTGTATTACACTTCACACTACACAAGCTCGAAGGGTTTTGTTCTTTTGAGCCTGCGGAGAAGATCCTGACTGGCTAGAAGTTGTAGGACTTCTGGATTTGGATCCGCTCCTCATGGCTCTTCGCACTCTTCCTGATCACGTCCTCGACTATGTCCACCTGGAGTTTCCGATGCAGATCCTGATCTCGTACGTACCATGGTGCATTTACCATATGACGTAGAACTCGGTTTTGGAATTTCTGAAGGCAAGCATAGTTGCTGTTCTTTGTACAGCCCCACAACCGGATGCCATATATCTATACTGGTCGTATCACCTGGTTGTAAACTAGTACTATATTTTGTACTGAGAATTGGGAATTTCTTCCCAGGAGCCAATACATGGCATTATATTTTATTTTTATTTCTGTTGGTTTCTTTTTCACGTGCTCCTTCCACTTCAATTTTGCATCCAAATTCAAGCCTAGGTATTTGGCTGTTCCCTGGTGAGAGACTGTATTGTTGTTCAAATTCACTGGGAGTTTATTTTGCTGTTCCTGAAATTCACATGAGCAAATTTACCTTCATTGGCCTTTATGCGCCACTGTTTCATCCATGTATTTATTTTATTAATGGAGCCTTGGAGCTTGGCAGTTGTTTCTTCTATATCATTTCCTACAGCTAGAACTGCGGTGTCATCCGCAAATGTAGCTAATTTAATGTTTTCTTTTTCAGGAATGTCAGAAGTATATAAGAGGTATAATACTGGTCCGAGAACACTGCCCTGGGGGGCACCTGCCTTTATTATTTTAAGTTTAGAGTACTTACTTTCTTGCTTAATTTTGAAGGTTCGATCTGTTAAGTACAAATCCAGGAGCTGAACATATTGGGTTGATAGGTATCTTTTTAATTTCATTAGAAGACCTTCATGCCAAACTTTATCAAATGCTTTGGCGATATCTATAAATACCGCCGAGCATATTTTCTTTTCCTCGAGGGATTGTTTGATCACATCTGTGATTCGGTGTATTTGATCTACCGTAGAATGTTTACTACGAAACCCAAATTGATGTAGAGGGATGAGTTGTTCTTCAATTATTTTCTTCATTCTTTTTAAAAGTATTTTTTCAAACAGCTTTCATATTATAGGTAGCAGTGAAATTAGTCTATATGAGCTTACATCAGTAACAGGTTTTCCCGGTTTAGGTATCATGATGACTTCAGCTGTTTTCCACAAGACTGGGACATGTTGTAGTCTGAACGCTGCATTTATCAAATATGCAAGTTTCACAATACCTTTACTTGGTAGCTGTTTTAATAACTGCCCACCGATTAAATCGAATCGCGGGGCCTTTTTTTTATTGATATTCTCTTTCATTTCTTTAGCTACTCCCTTGGGTGTAGTTAGTGTTATATTCACCATTTCTGCTATTGGTTCTGGTTGACCTTGCATTTCTGTTTGTTCTGCATACGGTTGAAATACGTCTTCCAGGTAAGCTGCAAAGGTGTCCGCTTTCTGTTTGCTGGTCCTTGCCCATGATCCAGCATCTTCACGTATCGGTGGGATGTGTTTTATTGGTCTGTTAATTCCCTTAGTGGTCTTCCAAAGTTCATGGTCAGGGCTTTATTCATTTTTAGGCGCGCATAACAGAAACAGTTTCTTGAAACCCATTTTAGGCTATTTAGACTATATCAAGTAGGCCTTAAATTGATTTATTATGATTTTTTTTTATGAAACGGATATGGTTTTTTAATTTCAGCGGTATGCCCAGATAAACAAAAAAGTCCATTTTGCCTAAAAACCTTACGAAAGTCTGGTAATTATGATTTTAGTAGTTAAAAAGCAATTAAATAGAAATTTAATGGATACGTAACTCACATACGAAAACACATACTTTATGTTCCTGGTTTGATTTTATTACCGTTAGATATTACACATAAATCGATGCAAATTCAAATTAACGAACATAATTGTAGTATCATTACACCTAAAACCAATGATAGAATTGAAAAAGCAAAATAAAAGAATATTTTGGTTTCTAGAGAAATTGCTTCTCAGTTAATTTTAAAAAGAACGCCTTATATATTTTTAAATTGTTGCATTACTTTAATTTGTTCTTACACAACAATATAAAACTCTGAAAATGTATGAACAACGAAATTATAAAATCATTTCGTATTTATGTTTATATATTTATTAAAGTGTTTCCGTTATAATTTATAAGTAAGTACTTAGATGTTGTTGCTAGCGACATGGATAAGAAAATCATCTTAGTTGCAGTTTTAGACATTTTAGTTGACAACATAAGATTGTCGAAGATGTTTCCGTTGTATTGAATGTACAGCTGTGCTCTTGCTAAAACGGTTCTTCCTATTTCATTATCTAGTATTATAACTTAATTATTTATGCCCCCTTTGTGATATGTTGTTTAATAATATTCAACAATTATGAGAATACGCATATATAAAATGCCACAATTTCAACCAGCTGAATGTCGGTTTATCGCAAGAACGAAATCTAATTTTGCTTTCTCTACTACATCATTGGATTTGATAGGAAACTTACTCTATTTGGTGGTCTGGAGCTCTAGAGAGCGCTGACACTACTTATTGATACCTGTGGAATCCATGTAAAGTAGTGCTTGGCGGACCTACTCTTTAACAAGCACTCAGGACGTTGAAGAGGTTTTATTGGAAATAATATTGCGGTGGTTTACCATTTCCATTTGAGTAGATTCAGCTATGTTAACTCCTATGTTCCGTGTCCTAAGATCAGCTAAAGTTACTAACTAAAGTCATATCTATTCAAATAAGTGTGGTACTATATGCTGTTCCCGTGAAGATATGTCAATGTTCTACTATAATAACAATATTAAAATTAAAGTTCGAATCACAATAAATATATTTTCTGTGCCTTGTCTTTAAAAATTGTTTCATCTCCTTCTTATACGGTGTGATCGAAGGGATTATTTTCTTTTTTATGTTGCTGCCTTTCTTAGCAAAATTCTTAAATTTTCAAGATGTCGTAAAATACAACCATAATCAGAACTTACGTTTACCAAATCTCTTTGTTGGTTATAGTTTTGTGTCATCAAATTTTTAATAAGGGTTCCATACAACTATGCAGGAGGTCTGCAATTTTCTTGTCAATATAAATGTTAACTAAGTTTCTAAGCACATGCATAAAATATTTTAATATTGATGTTATGTGTTTTATTGATTTAAATATTATTTTCAGTTTTAAAATGATACTCTTGTTTTTGAATTTATACTATTACATCTGTCACTGCAACACCACCACCAATTTTCATTTAATATCCTCCAATTAATAGAGGTCTTTATACATAAGTTAGAGTATTTACTTTCATTCTCACCTTCGCTGGTTCTTCTTTAAGATCATTTAGTTTCATTTGCATGTTCGTATGGGTGTGAAAATAAACATAAGTAATTCAGATCTCAGATCGTCGCAGTATATAAGATTTTATCCAATAGCTGCGATTCGTAGATCTTTTTAAAGTTTTTTACATAGTAATGCTACATGATACGTTTCACACAATGAACACTGGACAGTATGTAAAGAAAGTCTTAATTACTTTATAACTGCATTTAAACAAGGCAAGTTTATGCCCTAATGACTATAATGGACTGTAGCTGACTCACGCTAATATCTAAATGGAAATAAATCCTAAAGTAAACGACTTTATTAATTTACTTCAAAGTGCACTGTGATCATCACAGGATTTGCACTTTTGCGTTTGATGTTAAACTTAAATTTGTACTATTTGTAGCGATTAAACGATAACATTTTTCTATTACGTACAGTTGGAAAATGGAAATTGATCCACGACATATAACAAATATATTGTGCCTTATATCAAGAGATCCAAAAAAAGCTGATCCTCAGCGGGCTGTGGAATGAAAAGTCACGTCTTTACTAGACTAAAGGAATGTTCATGATGTCAGATAAATTAGTTATCTTTTTTGATACGAATCTGACAGATTGTTAAAATGATTTTTAATACATTTCAAAAAGCATTTATTATTGAATCTTATTTTCGGAATGGCTTTCAGGTTGACGGAGAATGGACCTATTCGATTCCTCCTTCCGCGAGAGGTATCCCAATGAAATTATTACATAACGAAAATTTTATGCTTTGGTTAAGAATTTAGTCAGCAATTTTCGAGAAACTGGAAGTGTTGGAAGCAAAGAACGGTCTGGTAGGCCAAAGAAAATAGTACCTGCTTTAATTGAAACTGTAAGACAACGAATTAACGAGGCTCCAAAAACACCAATTAGACATATATGCCAGCAAGTTGATGATTTAAGTTACGGTACATGCCACATAATATAGAGACAAGCTCTACATCTGCATCCCTACCAATTTATTTCCGTTTAAAAGATTTTAGAACAGGATTATCCAAAAAGAGTTCAGTTTTGTCGTTGGTTGTTGGATAATCTCAATGATGAGCAGTTAAACTTAACCTTTTTTATCGACAAAGCCTGGTTTTACCTTAATGGGTATGTTAATTCACAGAATATGCGGATTTGGAATAGCGAGAACCCACACGTTACAATTAAAGCTCCCCTTCGTCCACAGAAAATAGGAGTCTGGGTTGGAATGAGTCATCGTAGGTTAGTTGGGCCAATATTTTTCGAAGGCACGTAACTGCAGCAAAGCACAGGAACGAATTATTGCAACAGGATGGCGCAACAGCTCATGCACCTACAGATATAATTAATTTTTTACGCGAATATTTTGATGACCGAATCATTATTAGGAATATTGGAACACCCTGGCCCCCTCACTCTTGTGATATTACTGTTTCGGACTGTTTTCTATGGCCCTATTAGAAAAACACCATTTTTAAAACTCCAATGATTTAAACGAACTGAAACTTAGAATTGAAGAAAACTGTCAAGAAATTAACAACTCACCTCAATTATTAGAAAGTGTTTTTTAAGTTATGAAAAGACGAGTTCAGAAATGTTTGGAGGAAGAAAGCAGACATTTTCAACATTTGTTGTGATTATTACATTAGTTCAGCTTTATTACTGTTGCTCAATAAAAGATTTCTGCTCCTAAAAATGACGTCTCATTATTATTTAATTCCAGCTAACACAACCTAACCTGAAATTGACATTATGAACATTCCTTTAAGTCTAGTAAAGACGTGACTTTTCATTCCGCAGCCCGCTGGGGATCAGCTTTTTTTGAATCCCTTGATATAAGAAAAGAACAAGAATTCATCAACCCCTCAGTTTATAGATATTGGTAAATTCTTTTTCTCGTTTAGTTATACGTTATAACAAATACACTGCGCCATGTATAGGAAAAGCAAGAGGGAGAATAAATTAACCTCTAATATTTACAAATATTACCTAATTCTTCTTCTATTTTCTTTAATATACAGAGCCCGTTTGAAGTGTGAGAGCAACCAAGCAAACTGTTTCATTCATTTCCACCTTTTGTATACTTAATATATATACAGGGTGTTTAAATTGAAGTCGGCACTATTGCCAACTTTCTTACTACTAAAGATACGATGCTGGTTAAATTACCAAAGTAGTAGCGTTTTTTCTACCGATTACGATGGTAGAATTTTAAAAACAAGTGAACTTCGCGTTTTCGAGATATTAAAAAAAAAAATTTTTAAGTGGAATACCCTGTATATTTTTGCACATTTTAAACGATAATTTAATTTTAAACAAAATTTATTATTACATAAATACCCTAAACTTACAAATAAACGAACTACAAGCATTTAAAGGAAAATCATGTAGACATTGGCTAGTTATCGAAA
>JABXWE010083933.1:0-10165 GCA_014611495.1 Limonius californicus
CTCTAATTCGTTCGTCTTTTATTTGATCCATCCGGCTGTATATTGTGAAGATTTCGAGTATTTTAATTTTCCTAGTGCAGATTACCACTCTGCAGCTAGGTGAGATGAGTGGTGGGGCTGCCACCTTTATTAGATCTCTCAACGTACCTGTTTTTCTGTAGGAGTATCTTAGGCCTGTATGACACGGCACAGAATTTTGTACAAAATTTTGCACAACATTCTGTAGCTCGTGCTCTAAAGTCTACAGACTTTTGTTCAGAAACAACGTCAAATCGATGCGAAAACGAGCACTTGCTAGTGTTCATCAATGATCACAGAGGGCAAAGACGTAAATGTTTTACCATGTGTATCAACTAAAATCTCTTAACGCTAGCCATTCTACACAAACTTAATATAACTTATAAACAAAAACAGAAACTTTACCGAAAACGTAAAAATAATACAAGCCACGAAAAGATAAACAACATTCGAGGTTATGTAAGCAAAAGTAAACAATTATTATTAAACTTTGATAGACTTCAACCTTATCTACAGTGACATGATTATTTTCACAGTTTTCTCACAGATGTCAACGTAATTTGCATCTATTTGTGCATGCTCACATACAAAATTTTGTATACAATTCTGTGCCGTGTAATACGTGTTTTGCAGAATTTTGTAAAAAATTATGTTCAAAATTTAGTACAAAATTATGTTCAAAATTTTGTACAAAACTTTGAACAAAATTTTGTGCCATGTCATACAGCCCTTAGCCTATAGTGATCCAACACCATTATTGCAAAGCAGCAAATTTTTGATATTTTCGCCCATCTCACCGCTGGGAATTTATTCCTCCTCCGCTTCGACGACCGGTTTTATCGCTCCCTGTAATCCCAGGTAAAGGGATCTTTTCTAGGTATTGACAGCCGGGTCAACTGAACCGAAGATTTTTTTACGAGAAGTTCAACTGCAGGCTTTAAATCCATAGAAAGCTAAGAAATCCAAGTAAACGACTACAAGCGGCACAAACGCAAAAAGTGCGGTTAGGTTGAAACAGCTGGTACGTTTACAATGAACTTTTCAGCGCCGACTTTGACGTCAGATTGGAAAAACACATGTTACAACTGAATACAATAACAAAACCACGGTAAAGTGACATATGGCTACCTCATCTACCACTAAAGCACCAACATTCAGTGGATATTTAATTAAATATTTAGTTTCCGAATAAGCCTCGTATGTCTGATTTGTTACACATTAAATTCCAAAGAAATGTTATATTATGTAGGTGAACATACTCCATTTTTCCCGTTCTTTGTCAGTTTAAGTGTCAAATAAGTTAGCCATCATTTACTGCAACAACAACGTTTTTTAATGTACTCCCACGGCAACAAAACTAATTTTAAATTTCGATGCTAGACATTTTTCAAACTGTCTCGCTCCCTTTTTTAACATTTAAGTTTGTATAACATTTTTTAATATTTTTCTAACGGTTATATTCATTCTCTATGACTAACGTTAGACAATAAATTATAGACTACATAATCTACCACAGAGATCAGAATCCGGGTAGCCTATTGTATCTATTGAGTAATGTAAATGCGAAGATGTATTACAACGACAATGCTCAAATTTAAAATGTAGGACCCACCCAAGCCAATTTCTTTTCATTTTCGGCTGTTAATACAAGAGCAAATGAAAAATGGATACAGCGACTAGCTTGCACAAAAAATAATGAAGAAGTATCATCGCATGTCATCTAGAGCAAATTAATTTTTTTCGAAAATTAGTTTATTAAGCAAATTAAAATTTTTAATTTCCACATCCTGTTTGTTCAACTCGAAGCTCAGCTTGCAGGAATGTTGTTTATAAATTAATAAAAATAAAAGTAACGCCGAAAGACACGCTTTTACAGCAGAATTGTTATCCGTTTTGGGCGCTGCGGGCCATTTTCGACACTTAGCCTTTCAGGATTTCACTAATCGGTCAAAATGTGACATTGGCATTAATTTTATTTGACTTAAAAACCTTCTTTAGTATCTTAAAAGTAATAAAAAGTAAGTTACGACAAATCACATCGACTTGTGAAAGTTGCGTGAGCTTTGAATTGCCTTTTATATCTGAGATACGCCTTAAAATTCGTGTTATTTATACCTTTAAATTTACATTTTACAACTTATTGTTTCCTCGCGATCTAGTGACGAAATTTACCCGCAAACTATAAAATTGATCGCACCGTTTGCGTAACCCACAAGATTTAATTTAATTAATTAAAACTTAAATTAAACCTAATTTTAAAATGAAGCCAATTTGTAACGGAATAAAGATTTTAATTAATTATTAGTTGATAAGTGGAACTTTAATTACTCATCTTCATGAAAAATAATTGTAGAATGTTTGGATTAACTTTCTGGGTAAAGGTTAAATTTGTCCGTGATGTGAGAAATGCCGTTTAAGCTTCGCCGAAATTAATCTGATCATCAAGTACCTCCTACAAAACGCACGAAGATTTCTCAGGAGCGTTCCGCAAACAGGGGGGTAATTAAACAAATATTTTTCAACAAATTCGAAATGGAAGATCAAGTCATTTCGTCAAGAGAGGTGGGAATCGAATGGATTTGATTAATGGCGATAATTCCCTAAACGGACCATAATAACACGTTTGGAATTACGAAAAAATAGTCAATTAACTTACAAATCCGCCGCTAATAATGGAGTTTATTTTTCATGCATGTTCTTGTTGAATCTCTTACGTAATTGTTAAGCGGTGATTAATAATCTTCCTTTTCCTTTCGCGCTTGTTTTGTTGGCTTAGACAACCAAATTTTCTCCTATTGTTGTTTAATTAAAGTTGGAAATTACTTTGTCTATGCTTTAATTAAGAAAAAAATTGCCTCTTTATTTTCTTGAAATATTGCTGGTGTCGCGTAGAACGTAAATAATTACAACGATTATTAAGTTTTTGTGTGAAGCATATGATGTTGTAATGCTGTCACAAAAAATTACATGTTATATAAATTTATAAAACATTTTTTATGGTAAGTTTCATTTTTAAATTTTAATTTTACATAACATATTTGAAACAAAAATGACAAATTGGTAATGGTTACACCGGACGGGTTACAGAATTTGTAGCCCCTGAAAAAGCTAACACGGCAATCCAACAAACATACAGGGTGTTTCAAAAAGAATGGAGCGGCGTTAGTAATAGATTCTTTAGGTCAAAATAAACCGGATATACCTAGGTAAAAAAAAAGGGGTTCATAATGGGGTAGTGAAGCGCAATACACGGCGGCATCGGATCCAGATCATGCCGCTTAGCCTCTCCTACTCAATTCCAACTCTCACCTTCGCGTGGCGGACCCTATCAACCCGAGCAACTTTATCGGAGATCTGGTAACCAACCCAGGTGGAAGACAAGGTCGGGAGCAAACGAGAGAGGGAGAAAAATGGTCCTCCGAAAAGAGGGTTGGGCTAGGGCTAACTTCCCCTGGAGGCACAATTAGCTTCTCTACCCGTAAAAAAAGTCGAGTTACGAAAGTTCTATTAGGAAATGCCGGACGAATCAACGATGACAGACCCAAGAAACGGAACAAGGACAGGAGTATGGAACTAACAATAGAACCTGGAATGTTCTGACTGTACTACAATCCGGGAAAATGCAAACAATAGCCGAAAAACTAGCAAAATATAAAACAACTCTACAAGAGACAAGATGAGTGGAAAAGGTATAATAGATGGTGGATACTGGAGAAGAAACAGAAGGCCAACAGGTTTTATAGTAAACAAAAGGATAAGAAAGTCGATAATAAACTTCCAGCCAATAAACAGTAGAATATGTAAATTACGACTAAAAGGTAGACTTCATAACAATACCATCATTAATGCATATGCCCCTATAGAAAATGATGAAGAAGAAGTCAAAGATCTATGACGAACTACAAAGGGAATGGGACAAAACCCCAAAATATGATGCCTTAATACTGCTTGAGGACCTTAATGCAAAGATCGGAAAAGAGGAACATAATAAAGGAATAGCGGGAAAACAGACATTACATGAGCAAACTAACAACAACGAACAAAGACTCTGCCATCTAGCTACACTCAGCAACTTAATCATAAGCAGCACCTTTTTCGAACATAAAAAAGTACATAAAAGAACATGGAGAGTACCAAGCAGCAATCAGGCGAACCACATTCTGGTCTCTAACAGAAGCGCCACGTCTTTCAGAGACATAAGATCCTGCAGGGGAGCTAACTGCGACTCTGATCACTACCTGGTGAAAGCTTTCTGGAAACAAAGAATCGCAAACATAAATAGAGGCAGAGGATACAAGAAGAGGAAATGGGACATTGAAAACTTAAAAGCACAAGGGAAAACAAAGAATTATTCACAAAGTATAAAGAGCCATCTAGAACAACAAGAGCCAGTGGAAAACATAGAAAAAGAATGGGAAAGGATAAATAGCGTAATCATAAAGTCTGCAGAGGAAGTTATAGGAACCAAGAAAAATGAAAAAAGAAATGAATGGTTTGACAGCGAGTGTAGAGAAGCAATATCCCTGAAAACGAAGCAAGGGAAGGATGCCTACAAAGGAATACAACAAATAACCAAGCAGTATATGAAGCTAGGAGAAACGGAACACGAAGAGCTAATAAATCGGAAAATAGGAGAAATAGAGGCACATCGAAAAAGAAACCACACAAGAAAATTCTACCAAGATATTAAAACCCAATCTCATTCCTTACACCCACGGATGATAACTTGTAAAGACAAAGAAGGCAATGCACTATATGAAGAACAGGAAATTTTGAACAGGTGGAAAGAACATTTTGAAGACCTCCTAAATGTGACGGAAGAGGAAGAAATTCAGCAAGTAGATTACCTCACAGCGGAGCCTCAAATAGAAGAACCAACTATAGAAGAAATTGAGGAAGTAATTAGCAAAATAAAAAACAATAAAGCTCCAGGTTGCGATGAAATAACTGGCGAACTGGTGAAATTAGGAGGAGAAGCACTATGGCAAAGGATACACGAACTCATTAAGCGAATATGGCGTGAAGAGCAAATGCCAAAAGAATGGAAATTTTGGGCAAATTGTGCCTATCCACAAAAAAATGGAACATAGAGGAGTGCAAAAATTACCGTGGTATAACACTCCTAAACGTAGTCTATAAAATATTATCATGCCTCCTATACAGAAGGCTGGAGACATGTGACGAAGAAATAATCGGCGAATACCAAAGCGGTTTTAGAAGAAACCAATCAACAACCGATGCTATGCATCAAATCAAACAAATTTATGAAAATACGATTAAACACAACATTTAAATACACAATTTATTTATAAATTTTAGACGGGCCTTTCATAAGATAAAAAGAAATAGAATGTATAATGGACTACGGGAACTAGGAATCCCACATAAGCTTATAAAATTAGTTGAAATGACGCTAAATGACTCCCAGACCAAAGTAATTATACATGGAAACGAGACAAATGCCTTTCATATAAACGGTGGCGTAAGGCAAGGAGATGCTTTGTCCGCCCTGTTATTTAACATGACATTAGAGAAAATAATCAGAAATATTGACGTCTCAAAAAGCATATGTAACAAAATGACACAAATAAACGGTTACGCAGACGACATCGTGATAGTAAGAAGAAGCAAGAACGAGCTGGAAAGTGTGTTCCTAGTCCTGGAAAACCAAGCCAAGAAAATGGGCCTTGAGGTAAATGTGCAGAAGACAAAATATATGATAGTGACAAAGCGAACAAACATACAGTTACAAGATCTGGAAATAAACGAATATAGTTTCGAACATGTCCGCGAATTTATATATTTAGGCTCGCAGGTGAACAGTAACGACGATGTAACACAAGAGATACAGAGAAGAATTAAAGCTGGTATGAAGAGCTACTATGCTAATAATAGTATAATGACTTCAAAGTGTCTAAGTAAGAAGAGCAAACTAAGGATCTACCAAACAATGATAAAACCAGTCATCACCTACGGCTGTGAAACATGGCCAACCACTGAGAAAATAGAAGAACAGTTAAGAATGTGCGAAAGGAAAATACGCAGGAAAATATATGGGCCATACAGAACCGAGGACGGAACATACAGAATCAAAATGAACTGAATAATATTATAGAAGGCAAAGACATAGTAAGACACATCAAGGGTCAAAGAATATCATGGTTAGGACGAATTAAAGAAAAAAGGAGAACGCGAGTGATAACACAGTGGAAACCGGCAGGAAAAAGATTAGCTGGAAGGCCTAAAAAGAGGTAGTATGACTGTGTCCTAAACGATCTAAGGATAATGGGGGTTAGGAACTGGTGGAGAGTGACAGGGGAAAGAAAGGAATGGAAGAGGATAATAGAACAGGCCAAGACCCACCCAGGGTTGTAGCGCTGAAGGAAGAAGAAAAGAAGAAGAAGACCTAGGTAAAAGTCGTTCCAGAAGTTTAATTTTTTATTTTTTCCTTTTATGGTAATTTCCACAATTGTAAAGATATTTCTTTCAAATTTGGTACAAAGGCTTACCATTATGTAATGCAGTGACAGGAACATGTTCATCAACCAAACTTGACTGTAATAGGCACTTAACCTACCACTGCTATTTTATTTTGGCTCTAACTTTGTTATTACTAGAGCATTTTAAAATTTGTTGAAAGAAAATTTAAAAGTACAAGAATAAGGTACATAAAGACAACAGTTTACCTTAAAATGCTTGTCGAAGTTTTGGATTTTGGTTACGACGTGTAATTATCAAGTAACCATGGTCACAAAAACAATCGGTAGTGCTTGTCAACTATAGTAAAAACAATGCATTTAATTATTTTATTTGATACAAATCTATGAAATAGCTTTAATGAACAACAGTTAATTTAATAAATTCTCAAAATGTCCACCATTTAGCTCAATACAGTTTCCTAAACGTTTTGTTAAAGATCCTCTAACTTTAAATGGACCACAGCAAAAATAAAACAAGTTAAAAAGCCTCTCCGCCGATTAGGACACCACAAGGAACTTGGGCAAGAAGCAACAGAGAAAAAGCACACGCGTTCGCTGAACATCTATCAAAAGTTTTTCGACTGCATGCTTCAGAAACTGAACCCAAACAGGAAGACGACCTCAGTAAAGCACTAGATACTCCCTATCAGCTCGAACCACCAGTCCAACGCCTCAAAACTGTTGATGTCCAAAAAATCATCAACTCCCTAAATCCTAAGAAAACTCCGGGTTATGACTTAATTACCGGTAAAGTTCTTAAAGAATTGCCTAACATTGAAATAAGGTATCTCACTCAATTTCTCAATGCAGTACTACACACATAGAGTTTTCCGGTACAATGAAAAGTGGACAGATCATCCTTATCTTAAAACCAGGTAAACCTCCTAACGAATTTAAATCTTGCAGACCAATAAGCCTCCTACCCATAGTATCTAAAGTCCTTGAAAAGCTAATACTAAAAAGGCTTTTTCCAATCCTCGAGGTCAACATAAGCACCAGTTTCGATTTAGACAGATGTATTCCACAATCGAACAGGCCCATAGAGTTGTACAGAATATCAGCGCTACCTTTGAAGCCGAACAATATTGCTCGTCAGCATTTTTGGACATCACACAAACCTTCGACAAAGTGTGGTATATCCGACTCTTATATAAATTACGCTTACTTATCCCGCTGGACTACTTCCTAGTCCTTAAATGTTATCTCCATAACAGGCACTTCCTGGTAAAAGTTGAAACTGAATATACAGAACTCTCGCCAATAAACGCAGGAGTACCACAAGGCAACATCCTTGGGCCACTATTGTATCTGCTGTACACTGCAGACCTACCGACTGCACCAGAAGTATTAACAGCAACTTTTGCAGCCTAGCAGCTGAAGCCCTAGCCGCCGATAGTGATCCCATCACTGCCTCGCAGAAACTACAAGCAAATTTACTCTCAATTGAAAAAAGTGGAGAATAAAAGTAAATGAGACCAAGTCCGTCCATGTAACCTTCACCACACGAAGAGAAACTTGTCCCCCTGTCCATATAAATCACAGACAACTACCTCAAGAAGAAGAAGAAGTAAAGTACCTCGGGATGCACATTGATAGAAGACTTACCCGGTGCAAGACATTTTCACAAAACGTAAATAACTTGGAATGATCCTCTCTAAAATGTAATGGTTACTTGGACGTAAATCCCAATTCAACCTAGATAATAAACTCCTGGTCTGTAAAGTAACAATCAAACCAATTTGGGCTTTGGCAACCAGCTTTGGGGCACAGCACTTATGTCGAATTAGAAATTTCAGGACGATTACAATCGAAAGCGCTACGAATGATAGTAGATGCACCATGGTTCGTGCCAAACACGCATATTAGAAAGCACCTTCGAACACCAACTGTCAAGGAATTTCACAATACAGTGTTAGTCTTAGTGCACATCCAAATCATACAGTAGTGAACCTAATAAACCAACTTATTAATAGCAGGAGGTTACAAAGACAAGTGCCAAACAATCTCCCCACTAGATTTTGAATGTCAATATAATAATTTTAGTTTCAAGTTGTAGTTTGTAAGTACTATCCTGAAGTCAAAAATGACTTCAGAAGCCTAGTGTAACAGGAGTATGCTACTGAGCATTCTTCTACAAGTCAGCTATATCACAAAATTTGCTGAATGTACTTTGTATAGTTTGCAGATAAATATACATAATAAAAAAGAACTTTAAATAACGTTGTTTCCTGGTTATTTCTAATAATATTGGCAGCTTCTTGGATTTTTAGCCGTAGTTCGTCACGGGTATTAATAAACCATCGACTTCATGTGGCCCCACAAGTAGAAATCAAGAGAGTTGAGTTTTGAACTACATCAAGGTCCGTTGAGTAGCTATATATTATACTAATATTTATTTATTTACGCAGTGTATACTCGACGCACCTTGGTACTACATGGGGACCACGGAAATTCGCTGCCATTACCAAACCAGAGGCATGAAAACGTCAATTAAATGGCCACGCACTACACTTTGAAAACGGGGTGGTGCACCGTCCTGCATATACCAATAATTTTGTTGAACATTCGAAGGTACAGTTCCTCCAAATTATTTTCCAAGAAGTTTAAATACAGATCACCATTGAACCTTGGTGGAAATTCGAATGGGCCTGTGCAACAGTTTCCTATCAAACACAGAGACTGCATGTTGGAAATGCTCCGCCCTTGGTAAATGCGGATTTTTGATACCACACGAATGGCTATTCCTCCAGTTAAAAACTCCACGGCGCGCCGCGGCGCAATCTGGTAGGAAGATCACTTTGTAATAAAATTTGCACAGGAGTGAAGTGATACGTAAATAATTTTTCTTTTAAAATTCTGTGGACCAATGCATTATTGATCTCAGTAGCTACAGCTAAACGACATGGCTGGATTTTCTGTTAAACGAACTAAAATTTCATTTTCCTAGTCTACATTTAACAGTTTGGGATGTTCATTGTCACGTTTTGGTCGAAATGCACTGTTTCGTCTGTAATCGGTCGTAGAGGTTTTTCAAAAGTTTGGGATCCCGCTGTTCCCTATTTGGATATAATTGCAAGTATCTCCTTACCGCAACACAACCACAACAACTTTCTTGATCGTAAATGCAAACCATATCCCTCATCTCGGTATTGGAGAATTTGTTATGTAGTGGCTTTTTCGTAAATACAAAACAGAAATTAAAAATAAAATTTCTAAGACACCATAGTAATGAACTGACTTACCATTGTTTTTACTGTAGATGACAAACACTACCCATTGTTTTTGTGATCATGGCAACTGTATAACAACCCAAAACTTTGACAAGCATTTTAAGGCAAACGGTTCTGTTGAAATATTTCTGTCACTGCAGCACATAATGGTAAGCCTGTGTACCAAATATGAAAAAAATATCTTTACATTTGTAGAAATTACCATAAAACGAAAACATACAAAATTGAACTTTAAAGCCCTACAGCTTCTTAAGGAAGGACTTTTTACCTACAGTGATGTGAAAAAGTTCTATATCAGTTGCACAAATAAGATAAATTTTAAATAAAGTTCGAACACATTTTTTTAAAATATTTTTCTGTTAATAATTGCAAATGTAATATAGGTCCTTAAACACAATACTTGTAATAATAATAACCCAAATGTTGATCCATAAAAAA
>JABXWE010083961.1:0-10526 GCA_014611495.1 Limonius californicus
TAACATTTACTAATATAATTTTGTTCATTTTTGAATTAGTTATTCTAAATTTTTCAAATAGTTGATTTTTGCTTTGTAATTTTGGTTTTTTCTATTGCTTAGTTCCCGAATATTTTATTAATTAATTTATTTTAAATTTAATTTGAATTTGAAAAGTGGGAAAGAGGGCTTTATTTATCCTGTATTAATTTCCATCGTTATGGAAACAAATAGTAGGTAGCACATTGGGTTGCCTACATTTAGGCGCTTCTTAAAGAATTTTTGAGAAGTTCTATCCCTGAAAGGCAACACTTTTGGCCATACATTTATTAACAAAAAATGCTTGTTTTCATGTATACTTTAAGCCATAGAAGTTTGTCCCTGCAATTCATTAACACCCTGTATATTGGAGGTATCAGAATTGCGAGTAGAAAAATATACGTGTTTCGTATGCACTTTTACATGTTGCATATGACCCAACTTCTCGTGGAACACAGGTATAATTTTAGTTTTCCCGCAATACGAGAATTGTTTAAAATGAAACAGGAATGTTTAAATAAAATCGAATTTCAAAAATTAAATTAATAAATGTTGGCCGTGACTCTTGTTAATATATCCACCGCAATTGTTTCGCTATAACAATATTTTGACAATTACAGTTAGAATATTAGACAATCCTGTACATTGTAGCGAGAAATGACGCATAATGTTCAAATTTCTTAAAAATAAAGGCGCAAAATCAACTGATATTCTTACCACATTGCGGGAACAACAATGTCTTTCAAGCGGTCGAAATCTTTTAGACACGGAAAAACTCGTGTAGAGAATGAGCTTCATGTACGACAAGATGCAACTGATTCTTCTTATTCAGCAAGATCTCCGGGTAATATCCACAAGTTTCAAAAAATTTACAAATTATGTTGATGATCTTAATAATAAGATATAAATTTATTTTTCTGTTAATACGGCAAACAAATTATGTATTGCGTAGGCATACGTTGTATTAACCATTCGGGAAAATATGTTTCGTAAACTTTAGTATAAATACATACATATATTCTAAGAAGAAGCAGTTTAATTGTAAATCTGCACCCCAATTTTCAATATGATGTATGATTATTCTTCGATTTAATTTTATTAAGTTACTCCTTCTAACTCGTTGTAACTTCTTGAAGTCCCTAAATGCTGGGTGCAAGGTTGTGCTTTTAATAATAAATATTTCGATTCGTTACCTAAATTCTTTTATTATCTTCTACTCTTCAAAACCGTTTAAATTACGTTTTTTTAATTAGAATTCTGAATGTTTGCATATTTATAAGATTACTTTGTAAGAAAGTGCATATTCAATTATAAAAATCATTTATCAAATCCAATCATGCTGTGGTTATCACGTTTAAATAATTTCGTGATATAATTTGGTGCAGCATATTCTCAAAACTGAAAAAATGATTACAGAATAGTAACGGAAGCACTCCCGTGTCAAGTAGGGGAAGTACGGGGAAGAAAAACACCTTCTGCATTACACCAAGTCACAACACTAATTGTTTCTCCTTTCTCGCCAGAACTAATAGATAGATTTTAGATATTTTTTCAGCCAAGACCACGCTTGCTCTACTGTTTAACTGGAGCCCTGTCTCACCTGTATTGTATATGTTGATGATGATGATGATTTTCGTGGATCGGAGCAGGCTCCTGCACTTAGGCCACCAGGGCCCATTGTGCTCCCTTGAGGTTACAGAAGATTTCACTCCCTGAACAGGTCCGTCGCTTCGGTGAAGGACAGAATCCTGTTCAAAGGCGTATCTTGAATGTCTCTTGGTTCAAGAAAGGAAGAGCCAAGGTGTTTGCGTCTTAAGGCCGCTAATGCCTTGCATTTGGAGAGGACGTGTTCAGAGGTTTCCTCTCGTTCTTTCACAATCCCTGTAGTGTGGAGATGACTGTTCAGGTGTCCGTGGCCTTAAGGAGGCCCGTTATTATCCTGATTTGTCTTCTGCTTAGATTCAGAATATAGTCTACCGATTTAGGCGAACGGCTCTTGATGAAGGCTCTAGCCTGTCTGAGTGTGAGTTTGGAGGTCCAAGAATGCTGAAATTGCGCATTTGTGTGATTCCAGATCTCGTGCATCACTTGTTTGGGGGCTATTCCAAAAACTGGCTCTGGACCTACTAAAGGTTCAGAGGCCCCAGCTACAGCTAGGGCATTAGCTTCCACACTGCCACTTATTCCACTACGGCCCGGAACCCATAGGATTTTTACGTAATTCTCAGCTGAGAGTTTGACGAGTGTAGCTCGACGTTTTTCAACAAGCCTAAATCCTTTCTTGGGAGATATTAGGGCCTTAATGGCCGACTGTCCGAGCAAATATAGATGTATTTACTTATGTATCTTCTATTGAGGTTATCATTTGCGCAGGCAGTATCACGAAGATTTCTGCCTAGAATACCGTAGGATATTTGCCTAGGGCAAATTTGAGTTCGACCCTGGGTTTGTCCCCATATACACCGGCGCCGCTACCTTTCCTATTCCGTGACCCGTCTGTATACCAAACTAGGTCACCGGATTTAAGAAAGGGCCTGAGTTCTGAGAACCATTCTTCCCGGAGAGGGATGTGAAGGATATGCATATGCTAAAGGAGAAGTAGATTGTAGAAGTAGTTTATATATGATACCGGGTTTATTATACAGTTCATAATCGGTCAACACTTTATCAAGCAAGATGAAATATTCAGTTACTGTTTCTTTTGACATTGCTACTGAACGAGCAAGCGATACGTTTTCAGATTTTCTTATGCTTATGTCGGTCTGTCTGCGCATAAAAGACAACCATTTATATCTTGCTTTACCTAAAAGTGAAAACCATGAGATTTAAGAAGACAGAATACATTTTCTTTTAGTTTTACCATCTTCCCTGTTAAACTAATGAGTAATCTTCAATTTTTAGCTAAGTTAGGTATATGCCATTACACGCACTTCATCCCGTGTCGAAGCAAACCCACTTTTCTGCAATCTTTTATGTGAATCACCAATTTTTTTCGCTTTTTCCCCTAGTAATGAGACTAGCGCAAGACGATCATTCTTAGATATATTATTCGAGTTTTAGATATTCCAGAAATTCTGCCTACTTCATTAACCCCCATGCCTATTTCACTGACTGCTTTCACTGCATTTTCCAAATTTTGACCGGTCCATTCCCCTCTAGTTGGTGAATCTTTCTTTCTTTTATAAATATTAGTTATACCTTTATTACAAAAAAAGCTTGAAAACACTCTATTCTCTTTGTGGGTGCTCCATCTATCCTAAATTTCGAGGAGAGATGGAGCACCCATCCTTGGCGCATTCGATACAAAACGAAAGATGTTTTTAGGTTAAGTTCACTCCGATTCATGTTATTTACACAGCTATTCATAAATAACAAGTCAAAACTTACCTCAACCGCTGTAATTTATCTCTTGAGGTGATGTACCAAAGGCATCTATGCACTTATAAACAATAAATTGTGATTATTTTAAGAACTCACAAAAGAAAACAAGTAAGGAGTATAAAAGACAAAAATAACAGCCTTAGACCAGAAACAGCAGAAATCATGAATACATGGAGAAAGTATTTCGAAGAAAACTTTAAAAAGAACGAAAGAATAGAAATCCAAGAAATTCAAGAACACCTCATATGAGACGGAGAACAGAGACTTGAAGACAACAGAACACAAAATATAACAGAAGAAGTAAAAGCGGCGATTAAAGAGATGCGAAATGGAAAAGCAACCAGGTACGACCAAATACCACCAGAGCTAATTAAATATGGAGGGGCTTGTATGATAAAATGGATGACCAAGATATGCAGACAAGCCTGGGAGTCTGAGAAGATACCGGAAGACTGGCAAAGAAACTATATAGTACCAATATATAAAAAGGGAAAAACAACTGAGTGTGATAACTACAGAGCCGTATGCGTTTCATCGTGTGCTTTAAAGATATACTCAATAATTTTAGAAAGAAGTCTGAGAGAAGAAAAAGAAGGACAGCTAGAGGAAGAGCATATAGAGAGGGACGACAGACGCAGGACCATATTTTCACATTAAGAATGATTACTGAAAAAATGATACATAGAGGAAGAGATTTATACCTAGCTTTAATCGATCTCCGACACCGTGCCTAGAAAACAGATATGGACAGTACTAGAACAGCTAAATGTGAATAAGAAATTTAGAAGAGCTATAGAGAGTGTATACGAGAAAGTGAGAGGAATAGTGAAACTAGGTGGAGAACAGACAGATGAATTCAGTATTGAGGAAGGGATCAAGCAAGGCGATAATCTGAGTTCACTGCTATTCATCCTGGTTATGAACACGGCGATTAAAAACTGTAAGCTAAAGATAGGCAATTGGAACATGGAGGCGGTAGAAATCCAAAACATGGTCTACGCAGACGATATTGTGGTCTTGGCAGGAAATAGAGAACAATTACAGACAGCAGTGAACGTGTAGAAAGAAGAAATAGAAGCAGTTGGATTAAAAATCAACATCGGCGAATCAAAAACAATGCACATGAAACAAGAGCACCAACCAGCACAAAGAATCAAAATAGACAACATAAACGTAGAAGAAACACAAAGATATGAGTACTTAGGAACAGTAATTACAAACGATGGAAGAATAGACAGCGAAATATTAAATAGGGTGAACAAAGCTAGCCAACTATACTACGCAATAAATAGAAGTATAATTGGAAAAAGAGAAATAAAGACATAAACAAAACTACACATATACAAAACAGTATATGCCCCAATTTTGACCTATGGGGCAGAAAGCTGGACTATATTGGACAACACAAATCCAAAATAACTATGGGGGAAATAAAGTACCTAAGGAAAGTATCTGGAAAAACGAGAAGAGATAGAATAAGAAATACAACTTTTAGAGACCAACTGCAACAAATACCACAAGTAACCACAATAGAAAATAAACAGTTAAAATGGTATGGGCATACAAAAAGAATAGATGAACACCGAATTCCAAGACGAATACTAGAAGCCAGAATGGAAGGCAGACGACCAAGAAGTAGTCTAAGGAAAATATGGACAGATAACATCCAAGATATGGCAGGGAAGAAAGGAAAAACGATGGGGGAATTAAACAGATTGACAGGAGACAGAAACAACTACAGGAAAGGGATTGAGGCACCCGACGCCGTTTAGGCAAAGAAGGAAAAGTGAAAGAAGAAATTAATTGGCATTCTTAAGCACTTCTTAAGCAACTTAAGCACCAGTTAAGCACCTTAATCACAGCGAAGAAAAAACAATTACTGAAATTAATCAATTTTATAGGAGAAAATAATAGGGGCTTTGGTATTGTTTTTCCTGGAAGGCTCCTCAGTTTCCGTTACGCCACTGACCTAAACCCACCCAAAGCAGTAAAAATAGAGGAAAATTAAAACATCCAAGCGCCGGCGCCAGTGGAGATTGTGTCACCGTAAGAATGTCAAAAAAAACACACATAAATCGGATTTGTTTACAAATATTTATCGTTCCGTTTGGTTGATGTCCTAATATGCTGTAAAGCCTCATTTTTCTTATTGCAAGCGTGGGGCGAATAAAACTATTTCGCCGTCGGCTTACGTATTCCAGATAGGCGTCACTTATCGAATCTGGTAAATTTGGTTGGTCCGCGTGCTTTATCAGTTTGGAATTTGGAAGGAAGCCCATTTTGCAAATATGTCGGGCGAGGAGGCGTGATGAACGTAATCACGTGAGGGCATCTTAGAGATTTTAATATTAAATTATGTTTTATCATTTTATTTAGAATTTCCAGACCATGAGTCATTTTTCTTTTTAAAATCGAGATCGAACCAATAACATGTTTTCTGTTCGAATTATTATCCAGTTCTGCGATTTTTCGAAATAGCTGTTGGATCGGAAATTTCCAAAACGAAAAACATTCTGGCACGAACCAGTTCTCCTTCCGAAAAACTATCAATTTGCAATTATTGAAGTGGATTTTAAGGAATGGTGTTTAAAAATACTCTTCGGATATGTTCATTTAGTTCTCCAAATCAATCTGTTTTCGATATGGTTATTATTTATAGATTTTTGTTTTTAACGACGATGTCGATAATTTGTAGTCTAGACTCCAACTTCTAGAGACCTCAAAATATATTCGTTTTGAAGTGCTGCTTCACAGGAAAAACGCGTAAGCTCTACATGGGGATTCTGAAGATATAATGACCAATTGTTTTAGAAAACAGAGTACTAGTTCGGAAACTACCAAAAGAACTCAGGTTAACGATCTTGTGTCCAAGGTATACCCGAACTAACTACACTTCTTGTTCTGATTTCATCCACTTCACATTCAATTGTATATTTTTCTTATGGAAAGTAAGCTTGGACTGTTAGCTTTCCAAGACAGCAAGGTTTATCACAATCGGAGAAGAAACAAAAAAATTGTTTACATTTAAATGAATTGATGTAAACAATTTTGAAGCCCCATATCTCCATCACGGCACTGAATTTTACTAGGTGATTTAGGGGTTAAATAACCTCAGCTACAAATCGTTAACGGTTTTCGCACATGTTTAAAATCATTCTGTATAAAGATCTAAATTGCAAATAACCAAAATATTTTATTTATTTGACTAAACATAATAATCTACCGCTTAGTTCCTTATCATTACGTACGTGGTGTTGAAAACTGCTGCATCATCCAAGCCCATAACTAACTGTTTTTGAATATTTTTTGCATAATTATGCTAATTACTAGGTGTGTTCAATTGAAACCCATCTTTGCTTTATAAAAAAATTATTCAACGATTTAATTACAAATAAATACCGTCACAATTAAGGCACCTATCCCATTGTCTTACTAACCGACGTATACCCTGCTCATAGAATTCATGTGGCTGCTGATTGAAGAAGTCTTCCACAGCTATCTGTACTTCTGCGTCAGACTCAAAATGCCGACCTTTTAACGCCTTTTTCAGGGGTCCAAAAATACGGAAATCGTAAGGCGATAGATCCGAGCTATAGGGTGGATGCTCTAAAACCCTTCATTTCTTTTGTTGAAAATTTTATTTTACCACATTAGCAACATGAGGCCTAGCATTGTCGTGCAGCAAAATGATCCCACGCGTAAGTTTTCCTGGAAGTTTCCATCTTATTGCTTGATGAAGCTTGTTCTAAGTTTCATTGTACAGATTTGCACTGACATTTACTCCAGGTTCCTTAAACTCTATCAACAAGCGTACTTCATGGTCGGAAAAAATGTTAACCTCACCTTGCCTGCAGAAGGTTATGCTTTAAACTTCCTCGGTGGTGGTGAACTTGAAGGATCTACGTCAATTGGACTCGGTAAATTGAATGTGCATCAATTAGACGCGCTACAACAGGACGCGTAAGGGAAAGTGGGCATGAAAGGGACAGGTTGAATTCTGAGCATATATGCGTAAGTTGCCGGACAGATTTTTGCCAGTAGATGCTACCAGTAGATATATTTACTTGCATCTATGTGAACTGCCATTTGTGTGGAGTATTTTAACGCGTTCAACAGTTATTCAAATTTGGGGCGAAAATCATACATTTAGACCTTTAATTTGTTCATGATATTTGCTTACTTAATTATATTTAATCTTTTCTATATTTTGTATGTTAAGTGGTAGATCTATTGTGGATATATTTGGTGAAAATTGGTATCGATATATGAGGTTATGTCATAGTACGCAAATATTTTTTGTAGATTTGTGACTGTTTAATGAAAGAGACAGATTCCTAAGTTTTGAAAGGGACATGTCCCTTTCGACACTTCTTGTTCCTTTCAATGCAAGATATTTTTTCTGATACGCATTTATTCAATTAGAATGACATTTACAGACTGATTGCATTATGGACAGGAAGAGTAAAAAGGTAAAAAGAATTAGAAAACGTCCAGAAGAGTTCAAGGTTGCTGTAGCTAAGCTTTTGGAAAAAGGCGCTTCAATTAGATCTGTAGCAGATTCATATCATATAGGAAAGTCCTATTTGGCGAGATTAGTGCAAACAGCAAAATCTCTACCCCAAGGAGCATTCTTCGAACATACACCCAATATAGGAAATCGAAAATGTTTTTCTGCAGATGAAGAAGCATCACTGAACCAATACTTGAAAACTGCCTCACAAATGGCCTATGGTTTAACAACTACTACTCAAACTCGGCGATTAGCATTTGAATTCGCCAGCAAACTGAAAGGCATTGCCCGATACATTTTACAGTTCACATAATACGCAGTAAGGAGAAGCCTGTTCTGCTCATAGTTGATAAGCATGAGAGCCCCGTCAATCTTCAAGTTATTACAAGTGCCAGAGGAACGGGTATCGTTATTATTACCTTTCCACCATACTGTAGCCATTTGATGTGGCTGTTTTTGGACCTTTCAAGTCTTATTTCAAAGTGGCTGAAAATGAATGGCTAGTGAACCATCCTAATAAACCTGTAAGCATTTATCATTTGCCAAAGCTTGCTAGGGTAGCTTACGGAAGTGCATTTACATTGAAAAATATAAAATCGAGCTTTCAGAAAACAGAAATATTTCCATTTAATTCCAACATTCCAAGGAAGATGATTTTTTAACATCGTATGTACCAGACTGTCCGTGTCTTGAGAATTTAAATGGAGAAGCTTCCAATGTTCAAATTGATTTAAGGCTGCTTACTACATCTTTAGAGACTATGTTATCTGCGCCAACAACCTAGTGTTCCTACTACACCATCTTCAGAGCTGGAAAAGACGTTTGATAATGGTGCACCTATAACTCCCGAAAGCATAAGACCATATCCTAAAGCAATGCCACGCAAGAGCTCTACAAAAGGTAGCAAGAAAGGCTCTTCGCGAATTTTAACGGATACTCCAGAGAAAGATAATCTAGAAAAAGATTACCTTGAAAAGCAAATAAAAGAAAAGAAGAAAATGAAATTGGCGGAGAACAAAGAGTGTGCTAAACGTTTATGAAGAATATAATGATAGCGATGTGTCTATACACTATTCTGAAAGTGATAGCGAATATATTGAAGAGAGTGAAGGTGTATTTGAAGAAGAAATAAATGATCGGCATGAAAAGGGAGTCTACATTTTAGTGAAGTGTGAAGAAATTTGATAATTTTCAATTTATCCATCCAGACACTGAAGAATAAACTTTGTTTAAATGTTTCTTCTGGTATTACTAATGAATTTTTATTTATATGCTTTAATTTATTAAGAATATGTAAAATCTCCCGTTCATGCCCACTCTCCCCTACGTTAATTGGACGCGTACGTCAATTGGATGCCAGATAATTCGACGCGAGACAATTGGACGCGTTCATAAACTTAATATAAGTTTTATTAGAATTTGTGGGGTTTTTTACATTTAATTAAGGTGTATTGTGAATTCGAATGCCTTTCTCGGAATTTGAAAGTTACTTTACCAGCGTTAGCGGGGGTTTCCGACCCTTTGTGCACCCGGATTAGCCGCGTTATCGCAAATTCCTTAAACATTAATGAAACGGTAGACCTGTATTTAACCTTGTACATACCGTTTCACACATTCAGTTTTATTGCAGATTGCATTGCTTAAAGAGTTAAACTTTGCTAGTATTTCAAGATGTAAACATGCTGCAATTTGTAATAAGTATACGATGGTTATATCCACAAGAAAGAGAAAAGCAGTGGTGAGAAAATTATATGGAAGTGTGGTAATTACAACAAGAACTATTGTCGCGCATACTCTACATGATGAAGTGGTAAGAAGTGCCCCTCACAATCATGTTGCGGATGCTGCAAAAGTCGGAGTAAAAGTGGCTGTTGTAAATGTGAAGGAAATGGCCAAACATGTTTTTGCAACTACCTGTAGTAGTATTGGCCCAACTACCTTCTGTTAAGGCTTTAAAGCGAACAGTTCAGCGAGTAAGAACTGCTGCAGAAGCCGTTCCAGCAGATACAAGAAGCCTGATGGATCTTACATTTTACCTGACGAATACAAAAATATAGACGGTGAAGCGTTTCTGTTATATGATAGTGGTCCCAATAAAAACAGAATTCTTTTGTTTTCAACCATAAGGAATTTGGAATTAATGGAACATTGCAATCATTGGTATGCGGATGGTAGATTTACCTCAGCTCCACAGCTGCTCAGTCAAATATATACCATTCATGGAGTGCAGCACAGTAATGTAATTCCAACCGCGTATGCGCTTCTTCCAAATAAAACGGAAGGTACTTACATTCGCCTATTTCAAGCTTTAAAATTATTAACACCGAGGCTTCAATCAACATCTATCATGGTAGACTTCGAAAGAGTAGCAACAAATGCCTTCAGACAAGAATTTCCCGATGCCGTAAACCATGGCTGTTTTTTCCATATTATACAAACTATACGGAGGCATATACAACAAACAGGTTTGCAAGTTAGATATAGCGAAGGCAACCACTATTTCCTCTCCGTTTGTGGAATGGGTATGCATAAATCTTGGTCATAAAATATTAATTGACAAACGACTGATACGGTAATTTATAATTAGTACGTTTGTTTGGGTTTGCATGGGTTTGAA
>JABXWE010083962.1:0-16684 GCA_014611495.1 Limonius californicus
CAGTTTATACAGTTGTCACGACAACAATTCACGTCATACAGTAAATGACAAAAAACTCGACGAAGTTCTTATATTAAATCAAATCCAGAATTCAATTACTCATGTCGGTGCGTATTCTAAGCGCAAGCCTACACCATTTCCGCATAAAAATTACTATATTATAAGACTAAGCAGATTTTTTTTAAGAAAATGGACATAATCTATAAATCTAAAATCGTATTTCTTAGATTTTCGAATCTTTATTTTCTTATGATTACAGTGTTGTGTTACATAACGTTCAAATATATAATCCATAGTTTTGATGCAAACAAGCAGACACGTAGCCAGCGGGGACCTCGAGAATCTACAGCCCCTCCCGAAACAAAATTCGAGGAAATAAAAACTAGATTTTGGATTTAATAGATGAAAATGGCTATACCAGAAAATTATATTTTTTTACTTACGTATAGCTAAACTGTCATTTCTTTTATTACACTTTTTACTATTAGGAACATTTGGCAATATTTATTATTTCTAAACCTAGTTCTGATTTGTCCCAATTGATGATCAATCTTCAGAAAACTTAACCAAAGCCATTTTGCAACGATGCCATGAGTTAGGACTTCACAACGTATGGGACATTAGTTTTGAAAAAAAAATCAACAGGCATAATCAGCAAAATATCGAAATTTTACTCAAACTTAAATATTAATGGTTAATTTTACATCTTTTGACAACACGACAACTAATCTACAAAACTGATGGAGCTCAATGGCACGCAATTTGGCTAAGACTTGTCTTTCGATTCGATAATGAATAAAATTCTTCTATTTGCTGAGGTTGAGGGACATTAGAGGGGTTATCTTCTCTCGGTATATAATTGATGTTATTCTGCTCCAACCATTCCCCACTCTTCGTGTGAAATCTCAGCATCCATTATAATCACACGGTTTCTCACAAAATGTCTTAGTCTCAAAGTTCTGCAACGTCTAGGCATTCTTTCGAGCTGTGCCTGGGTGTATTTGGGACACTTCCTTCTCTTTCGATAATGTACACCATTTTTGGACATAATTCTCTGGACGGTCTTGTATAAAACCCCAAAACGGCGACCCAGCTTGTGCCAAAATATGAGGGTATGATGGGGCGGCCAATATGGCTGCTCACATAAGTGGTGTTTAATCTAGACAGCAATATCCATATATGAGATATGTTAATCGTGCAAGTCATCGTCTAAATCTTACACTGCCCAATTGTATGTTTATTCCTATAATCAGAAATTGTCTCGGAGTAGTAAATGGAGCGGCAATTTTTTTCAGATGCTAATGGAAATAAAACCCTCCAGAATGATGTTTCACAACATGGCCAGAAACCAAGAAAAGAAAAGTTCTTGGTCTTTGTGACACAAGATTTATTAAAAGGAATGACACTATCCTAAGTGTTGAGCTGTTTAAATGTTCGTATTTGCAATAGTTTACTAAACATTTGTTTCAAAATTTGGAAGACTTCCGCAACATGTTCACCTTTATTGGCAGCAGTAGGAATTTTCTTGTTATTTTACTTATTTGTGATAAACTATTTAGTTTTACTGTGCCACTTTTCGTGATTCTTCAAGAGAAATCCCTTGATTTATTTAAATCTGCCTCACAACTTGGGGAAGAAACGTTCCAAACCGAACTTAAGGTTCCAAAAGCTCACATCAAGCCAAACGACTCGTGCAAATCCTCAAACGGCATCTGTTGAAGAATCCTATAGAATTACAGTTTTCATTCCATGTATCTAATACATTTACTTTAAATGAGGATAATCTATCAAGTTTTCAAATGCTCCTTCCAGGTTTTGCTTCCCTTGAAAAATAAAGGAGCTGGAAAATCTATCTCCATATTTTGACCACAATATGCCATCTTCTGCAGTAAAGGCTAAATACGATTGCTGTGAAAAAGTTACTAATATTGAACCGGGCACTGCAGCCCTGTTAGTATTGAACAGTTGAGGTTGATCAAAGTTGCACAATGCTCTCACAGAAGAAACAGATTAAATTATCCGACAGAAAGCAATATGCAATCATTTTTGTGGTGTTTCTGAAGAACACATTCTTGGAAGTAGCGTTAGAATTTATCCCAGCAACTACCTGCACCTCAAGGGTAGGTTTGTTTAGGTAGCGCAAGCAGCTTTAAGGATCATTCATAGTTAGTGTCTTGTACTGTAAAGACCGTCTAGAATAAATACATTTAGTTTGAGTTCGATATTTATTCACCACCCGAACACTACAATATTTTCCATCATAATGAAGGAGTTTCCACCCATGAAATCTCTAATAAAGTACAGTGCATCAATCAACCGTCGTTCGTATAATTAGAAAGAATGTCGAAATTGAAGAATTTTAAGCTAAACTCCGGAGTGGCTGCCCAAAAATAATATCCGCTAGAAACTATATTGTGTTAAGAACAACCAGTCTGCCTCAGAAACCTCAATTCTATAGAACTGACCAAATTATGATCAGAAGCTACTAGTGTAAGTTTGTGTACACCTAAAATTTGTCAAGAACAAGAACTAGTGAAAAGAAATACTTTTTAAATCTACCTTCAAGGAGATTGTACACGTGGAAACCTCCTGAAGATAGACCAAACGAAATACAAGAAAGCAGATAGACTTGGTAATGAGACCGATTGTGGTAAAATATCAGTGGAAAATAAAAATAATTAAAGCAAAAGAGGGAATAGGTAAAGCGTGGAAGCAACTGAAAGGAAATTCTGAAAATACACACAAATGGTCATCAATAAAATAAAAATTACAACAAATTAGCAACAATATCGTAGGTACCGAGAAACTTACAAATAAGAAAAAAAATGATGGATAAAAATATCTCAGACATGACGGACGAGAGAAGAAATATTAAAAATAAAGTGTTAAATGAATATGACAGAATAAAGAGAGACATTAGGTAAGAAATAAGATACACACAAAAAGAATGGATAGAAGAGAAATGTGGTGACAATAGAAGAACCACAGAAGAACCAACTCGTTCTATTTGCATAAAGAAATCAAAGATGATACGATTGAACAGAAAAATAGTGCACTATTCTCGTAGATAAAAACAACAAATTAGTAACAGACACAAACGAAATGAAAAGGATGTGGGAAATCTAAGTCAAACAACTATTCTTAGATCACAGGCAAAAATTACAAAAAGGAAACAAGCGGTGAAGGTCCTAAAAGGACTAAAAGACGAAGTATGGAGAGCGGTAAAAAAAGCAAAAAACAGAGGCGTTCGAAATGTGGACGTTAAGACGACTGCTGAAAATTTCCTGGATGTATGTTGTTACAACGAAACAAGACCTGCAAAAAACAGGAGCTATACGAGAACACAATCTAATCATCAAACTCTGGTGTGTAATTTCGTAATTCGTTTTTGAGAACCGTTTAACCACTAACAGATATTTAAACTTTTTAGGTCATTTGAGAGGATTGTTAGATGATGTTCCTCTGGCAATCAAACATGGTATGTGGTACCAACACGATGGTGCCCCTGCCCACTTTGCGTTACGTATAAGACAATTTTTGAATCAATGGTTTGAAGGACGTGTAATTGGTAGAGAAGAACAGCAACCCTGGCCCCCAAAGTCTCCGGACTTAACTTGTTTAGATTATTATTTGTAGAGCCATATGAAAGATATGGTATACCAAACACCATCAGAGACTGTTGAAAATCTTAAAAGACGCATTTTGAGGCAGCAGAACTAATTCGGAATAACAATGATAAGTTACGTAGGGCTCCCAGATCTCTCTTAAGAAGAGCCAGAATGTATCTCGAGAGCAACCGTGGCGATTTTAAACAATCTTGGGACACATTCTAAGATAAAGTTAATACGAGTTGCTACAGAAGATTGTGACAGAAAAGATAGAATGAAAAAGACAAGTCGGTAGAAGAACAAGCTGGCTGAAAAACATCAAAGATTGCAACGGATCACTAGAGGGAGCACAGTATTTGAATTAACAAAAGACCGCAAACGATATTCAGAGATGACAGCTAGTCTTCATTAATTGGAAAAGCACTGGAAGAATAAGAAGAATATGTGGAGTACGCAAGAAGCCACTGCTTTCCGAGAAAACAGAGACTCAACCGTTTGGGAGAAACAGAGGAACATCGTCGATGAACACCAGAACAATAGCAAAAGGTGCTATTCAATGATGAATTCAGCTTTAACGTCAAGGATCATGCTGTAATACCTATATCAGGTTTCGTGGGAAATAATTTTCAGCAAAATACGTACTTCCACCAATAAAACACTCAATCTCTGTTATGGTAGGTGCTTGGTATACCAAACACCATTAGAGACGGTTGGAGATCTTAGGAGACGCATTTTTGAGGCAGCAGAACTAATTTGGAATAACAATGAGGCAACCAGATCTCTCTTAAGAAGAGCCAGAATGTGTCTCGAGAGCAACGGTGGCCATTTTGAACAATCTTTATTGTGAATTTAAACTAAATAAAAATAAATATTCGCTTATGGTTATGTTTCTCAGTTAACTTATTTACCGTCAGGTTATCCTTCAAAGATAACGTTCTTGGGATGGTATAACGGTTAACCATAGATTATAACTTTTGGGTATGTTGGAAAGATGCCCAAAAGTGGACTTTTAAGGTTAACTTTCGGGTATGTCAAGAAAGTACCCAAAAGATTACTTTCAAGGTTAGCTTTTGGATATCTTTTATGGTTAACCATACGATGACCACTTTCAAGGTTAGCTTTTGGACATCTTTTGCGATTAATCAAAACATCACTTTCAAGGTTAGCTTTTGGACATTTTTTATGGTTAACCTTTTCGCGACCTTGAGAATGACTTACGGTTGCTCTATGGTTAACTAATTTGTGATATAGTTAAATTACAGGTTAACTTTTGGTTGACTAATGGTGACGTTTTTTGAGATGTTAACTTTTAGTTATCTTTCGGGTAATTTTGGTTATGTGGGTTATGTTTTAATATAGAGCGAAAATAGAAAAAAAAGTTACAATATTATAAAAATGATCAACCTTTTTAAAAATAAGATTATGATATAAATTTAGATCATATACACATAAAATAAAGCTTTGCTTCCGTAAAAGCGATCAGCGACCAAACGGTCGAAATTTGAATCTAACCAAGTTTAATATAACGTACTACGAAAATCCTAATCCAGCTAGGGTTTTGCATAATTACGAACTACAACTTAAATTTAATTACCGAGTTTGTGAGTATTTAAATCAATACATGTGGCCATCCGTATACAGCTTCATTTACAAACATTTATTTCACTCAACCTCATAAATAGTGCATGTAAACTTTGATAGCCTAATTACTAAAACACAATTTTACTGAACTTCAAACTGAACTAAAAAGATAGCTAGTACAAAAAATTACACCTGTATAACATCCCCAGATTTGCCTTTCTACTTCTTAATTAAATAAATAGAAGAATAACAGTCCTTGATTTCTTATTTAAAACTTTTAAAGAGTTTGTGGTATGAAAAATGCCTACTAAGAATACTTTATGTTTACACAATAACGTACGATCAATGACACAAGTAGTGACGGTATTAGCAGTCACGTACAGGCAACACGTTTTTCATGCACCTGTTGGCAAACACAAACTTTTCTATAGGTATATACCATCAATGTGTCGCTCTTACCAACAGTTTAAAATAAAATTGTTTGCTTAAATAGGACCGTAAATCGCTTGATTTATTACGCTTTATAGAAAAATTACCTGAACACTCACTATAAATTGTTAATATATTTTTGTTCAAAATTTACAATTGTATGTAATTCCAATACATTGGATGTTTGTGTTAAATATGTATTTATTTAGTTATTAATATAACAAATCTGAGAATATAATTCATGGCTATACTACATTTGTTTACCTGTTGCTGTAGTTATGTGTAATTTCTATTTACATTATTAAATTTTGCTGCATTCTTCAAATCATTTATAAATCGTTCTTATTTACGGAAAAGTAAACAAAAGTATCTATGAAACCTAAAAGTTCTGCATTGTTACAGTTAAAATAACTTGCCAGTAAGTGTATTTATTTTAAGGCGAACCTAACTTAACCCTTAAGCGCCTACCGTTGCCATACGGCAACATAGGTAAAGCAGTTTTCTTATTTAAACTATGATGTTAGTTCTTAAATTATTCGCTAGGTGGTGGATTCAGGCGACTACTAATAAGTGCAGAAAAGGTTACAAATTCTAAAAGCATCAGTTTTGCCGTGACTATTGTTGTAGTGACAGTTTCTTTTAAGTATACTTGTGATTTGTGAAAAAACATGGTGGAACCAAACTTTGTGTAAGTTTTTCTTTGTTATACTTTGCTTGTTTTCCTAATAAACAATTGTATCATGTAAAGTGAACTTGTAGCTTGATTATTCATAAAATTTTCCTTTATTTTTTGTTAACCTGTCAAAGCGACACATGCTTTTTCTGTTATGTTGCCATATGGCAACGCTAGGCGCTTCCACTACCGTAATTGTACTTCTATTTCACAGGAGGGGATTTAGTTTACAAGAAGCATTAGAGATAGCTTATAGCGACGACATAGACGAAATTTTTATGGAACCTCCCGATGCCTCGGTGGTCCTGACAGACGAAGATTCTGGGGACGAAGATGGCGGGGGAACATTGGATAATTTACCCAGTTCGCAGCTACGAGCACCAGCTGAAATAAGACTCCTGAACCGCGGACAGCTTGAAAGAGATATTACTGATCCCATGCCCTCAACTTCTAAACAGGCAAATAAAAAACGAAAACTACCCCCTAAGGAAAATATTGAATATATAGTTGGGGATATAGAATCAAACAACAAAGACTTTCCTGCTTCAGATTTTAAAGCGTTTTCAAACATCTCCCCAGTATAGCTATTTGAAAAATTTTTTGACGACGATGTAATTTCATTTATTGTTCATGAAATTTCAAATTACGCGTTGTTTCAAAACGCTGGCGATCCAAATGTTTCTGCCGATGATCTGAAATGCTTTCTGGCTATACTTATATTGAGTGGGTATAATGAACTTCCAGGAAAAAGATATTATTGGGATTTGGAAGAAGACATGAGGAACAGTTTGGTAGCAAACTCAATGAGGCGAGATCGTTTCCTGCAAATTTCCAGATTTTTGCATTGCGCCGATAATAACAATCCGGACCAATTGGATAAAATTTGGAAATTACGCCCGTTGATGGATAGGATCAAGAAAAATTGTCTGCAACATTTTGTTCCGGAAAATAATTTATGTTACGATGAAAGCATGATCAAATATTACGGTCGGCATAGTTCCAAACAATTTATTAGGGGAAAACCAATACGCTTTGGTTACAAGATGTGGTGTTTGAACACTATCTCTGGTTATTTGATAAATTTTGAATTATACCAAGGTAACTATATACTATAATAATTATAGATATATGAATATACTATCCTTTATTTACTTAACAGGTAATAGTCCACGGCGTTGCCTGGAATATGAGACACAATTCGGAAAATCCACTGCTCCTTTCGTAACTATGTTGGATGAAGTATCCGAAATCAAAGGAAAACACCCATTTCAATTATATTTTGACGATTTATTTACGGGTGTAAATTTGTTAAAATATTTGAAACAAAATGGTTTCGGAGGTACCGGTACAATTAGGGAAAATCGTATTCCTCGAGATTGCCCATTGACCCCCAAAAACGTTATGCAGAAGAAAGCAAGAGGAAGCTATGAGTCTGCCATAGACCGAAATAATGGCATAATATTTGTACGCTGGGTTAACAACAGTGTTGTAACTCTGGCTTCCACGTCTAATGGTGTCCAGCCATTGGGTAACGTTCGACGGTATTCTCAAGCAGAGAAAAAAGTTATTTCTTTTCCAAGACCAAATATAACTGCGCAGTATAATTCATTTATGGGTGGAGTCGATCTCATGGATGAAAATGTGTCTCGATATAGGATTGGCATACGCGGGAAAAAATGGTGGTGGTGCATCTTCACCTGGATTTTAGATGTATCAATTCATAATGCATGGCAATTACACAAAAAATCTGGAGGGTCGATGAACCAGTTAGATTTTCGTCGCTACATTGTGAAAACTTACTTGAAAAGATATGGTGTGCCCCCTAAGCGCCCAGGAAATGTGTCTACTCTAACAACACCGTCTGGTAGGGTACTTGACGATGTAAAATATGACCATATAGATCATTTAGTGAAGCAAACGGAGGAGAATAGAAAAAAACGTTGTGCAGGTGAAAGCTGCAAGTCAATAATGCGCACAATGTGCCAAAAGTGCAATGTTGGTTTGTGTATAAAATGCTTCAGAGATTTTCATACAAAGAAATGAATTTGTAACAATGAAATATAAATATTTATAAATAATTTAACCTCTTGTGTTTATTTTTCTTTGGCTAAACACACGGTAGTGTAAGCGCCTAATGTTGCCATGTTTATTTTTTTTGGCTAAACACGGTAGTGTAAGCGCCTAGTGTTGCCATATGGCAACACTGATTTTCTTAGAACTGTGTGTGTGAATAATAAAAAAAATTTTTTTGATGGTAGGCTTCAATTTGAACCTAACCTACATAAAAAATAATATTTTCAAGCAGATTTGAAAAAAAAATTAATCTCGGCGCTTAAGGGTTAAGTTTGGTAATAATTTGAACTAAACAACAGAACATTAACAGTTTCTATAAACATTGCGATCGAAAATGATTTGAGGGCACGAGATCTTGGTTTACTCTCATTTTTATCAACTATACATTGCGCTTCATTCGCGAACCTGTTGTTTATCAATGCTTACATCCCTCAAGTCCATTAGCAGCGCGTGCGCATTTTGCCTGTAAACTGTCATTTTCAATGCTTTCGTATCGTATATTCCTTGATTCTGTTTTTGTAAGCCCAAAGATTTTTTCAAGACTAAAATGTCCGTTCAATCAATCAGTAGTGTTGAGACAATCCAAATGTACAAAGATAACAGGTGTGCAATTTTAGATTACCATAGTTTTAACAGTAGGGTAGAATAAATTTACTTTAGAAGCCTACCTTCGATCCGGAGAACGTGGCCAAAATGGTTCTTGCTTTAATCAATTTCAAAAGCAGTTCTACACAGAAGCACTCCGCTATGATATTTTCAGTAAATCCTATTGTTGAACAGTACCACAAACAGGCAGCGTCCGTAAAAGAAAACCTAAGGGCAGAGCATATATGGTTACGGAAGAAACTGGGAAAAAAAGGAAAAAAGGATATTCAACAACTGATGGACGCTAGTCCTAACAAATCACTAAGATGTTTGTCTCGCCTAAAACGTCATGCGCATACTGCAGTTACTGTAACTGAGTTACTGAACGTTAACATTGTAGGCCTTTTATCCGGTTCGTGTTAGAAACTTACAAAAAAAATGCTGCCAATGCACATATACTGAGGATCTGTAACAAGAGTTGTTGCCAGCAGATTCTGAAAAGGGTCGACAATACTGTATATTCCTTAATGTAAACCTCAACAATCATGACATTTTAGATGTTACATTTTTCAGCGAAGGAGAATGGTTTCATCTTAGTGGTCACGTAAATTCCCAAAACTATGGCACGTGATCCTATCGGAAATCCTCATACATATTAGGAGACCTCATCACATTTTGCTTAGCATTGCAATTTCGATTGCGATGTCGAGAAGAAGAATAATTAAGTCAAATATTTTAATGAGATTATAAATTTCAGCAATTATTAGCAACTATTTGTCTGACTGACTGTCTGTTTATGATGAATTTCAGTTTGGGTTCTTTGGCAAGATAATGCAACAGCTCACATAGCAATGTAAAATATCTAAAATAAATTCATTACAGAATAATAAGCAGATAATGTTGTCCACGGCGATCGTTCGAATACTTTTCGTTTAGACATCCAACAAAGACTATACAGGGTATGTATACATCTACACGTGGCGATGTTCTTCCTAAAATTCTTAGTCAAAAAATGTTGTACCATGCTTTCTATGTTCTCAGAGACCATTTACAAGCACCATACATTTCGCAACACTGCACCCTAACAGGTGTTGTTATTATGCTCGGTAACTAACTACTTATAATAATAACCTATTTATAATAATTGTTCGAATTGAAAACCGCCTGCTTGTAAACATAGTTCCAATCTTCCTGGTATCGTTTGCATTACTCGCTCCAGTAGTACTGGTGTAATTTCTAGTATGCTGCGTTACTTCTGTTTCTAACGTCGCCAGCGTTTGGTGGAGGCGTAGCATAAACTTTTTCTTTAATAAAGTCCCAAACAAAAAGGTCTAAAGGTTGAGATCGGGTGATCTCGTGGGCCATAAAATGGAACCGCCGCGACCATTCCATCTGTTTGGGAAGTGTTCCTCCAACAACTCTCTTACATTACGGGCAAAATGAGGAGGAGCTCCATCATGCATGTATATCATATTAGGTAGTATGTTGAACGAAATCTCATCAATAACTTGTTCCAAAACATTGAGGTATCAGCATCAAGATGGTTTGGTAGGTAAACTGGTCCAACAACCCTATGATTTATTATGCCCAGCTACACATTAACGGAAAACCTGCTTTGGTGACCATATTCACGAAATTCATTTATTTTCCTTAGCCCAATAGTGCGTATTATGCATATTCAACACGCCTTCTCTCTGGTAAAAATGCACTCATCGCTGCAAAAAATGCGTTTTAACCCTTGAGCGCCCGTTGGGGATCCTCTAGGGACCCCAGCGTTACAAATTCCCTAGTATCTTTTTTATTTGAATTAGCAACACCACCTTCAGGTATGTGTCGGTTAAAGCTTCTTGCACTCCACTTCAGTCTGTTGTAACGCTTCGTCGTGTGTGGTTCAGTTTAACACGTGTTTAAGGTAAGTAATATATAAACAAATAAAAAAATATTTAATTGAATTAATTTTTTTTTGTAGTTTGCTATTAGAAATTAACCGTTTGGAACGAAAGAGGCCATTAACACAAAAGGAACTGGAAACAATCGCGGGAAATTTGAATTTTGACTCTGAAACAGAGTATTACAGCGATGATGCCTCAGATAATGAGGAATTGTGGAAAATGTTTCCGAAACGGAAGACAACATAGAAATTCAAAGTGAAGAGAATTCAAATGAAGAACCTGAACAGATTGACGCACATGATGAACAGCTGAAAGGTCCTAGATATATTGCAAAATCTGGTTTAGATTGGAATAGTCAGCCTTTTCGTCAAAAGAGATTACAAAGAAACATCATAAAAGCACGTCCTGGTGTTACACAATACAGCGAAGGTTGCAGTTCTATTTTAGAATTTTTTAACTTATTTTTTAAGTAGAAATGAAGGATATTGTATGTCTTCATACCAATGAAGAAGCTTCTAGATATTTTGACGCCTGGAATGAAAAAATCCAACAATTCAAAAGAACTGGACGATGTTTACTCTTTGCTTTGTTCATCCTTTAAGAATATTTGTTTCTTTTTTTTGTAAATTTTAATAAACTATCGTCTAATATAACTTAAAAGTCTTAAAACTAAAATTTATATTATAACCTATACAGAAACCCAAAAATTCGGTGTGGTCCCTGAGGGACCCCGCATGGGCGCTAAAGGATTAAGAATTTTCCATTGTGACGAATTCTATTTAAAATCGTGTTACAAAAACTCAATTAGGATACGTTATTATTTTCATAGAGAGGCTGAACTTTGCAGACATGATATGGATAAAGACGGTTTTCACGGAGAACCAAACGTACGGTGTTACTGGTGATATTTAATGTTGCAGCTAATTGCAGGGCACTCACGTAGGGATTTTCGTGTGTTGAGTCTAAAATTTGTTCTTCCAGTTGTATTGGGCGCCTTTGCTTTGGTCGATCAGCCTTGGCATTTCTTTTGACAAACGAACCAGTTTCACTAACCCTTTGGTCCACCCTTCGAAATACATTTTCTCTAGGATACCTCCGGTTTGGAAACGTGCCCGGTATTCTTGTTCTGCCATGTTAGCATTTCTACTATAGAAACCGTATACCACGTACATACATATCGGCATATTCATTAAACGTAAAGTTAATTATAAGTGAATACAATAAGAGAACAGAAAACACAGAAACACAAGGATTAATAAAAACTATAAAAATAATCCAAGCCATCAGAAAATTAAATCAAGCAAATCGAATTAATTTGACTTTGTAACGTCAAAATTTGACAATACCATGGAGGGACTACTGATTGTTTTACAATGTTGCAAAATGTATATTTTATGAAAATAATTTAATAAAGAAATGTTAAAAAAAAACTTTTGAGACAGAAAGATCACATTTGCGGCAAAATAATATTCACAATTCTTCTTATTTCTAAAGTGTAACTTCTTCTATCGACAGATATAGATTAACAATACGTATTAAAAGACCGAATATCTAAACTTTGGGAGGAAGCGACTAAGAATGTTACGAAGAACATCGCTACTTGTAGCTCTTTCGTTAATTTATACATACCCTGTATATGCAAATTGTTTACACATGATTGATGAGTTACAGGCCATAGTTTTATTTTTTTTTAATATTAATACATTCTATGAGCTAATGTTTTGTATTATAAGTAGGCTTGATTGGTAGACTCCCAGTGGATTCATTCCTTTTTTAAAAAGTTAGGTCTTTTGGCAACTTCTTCTGGAGGTGTCTGAGTTGAGGATCTTCTGTCAGTGGTGGAAAAGTTTCATTTGGGTGAAGCTCCAATACTGTTTCATGCTTAATAACATACTTTTTGATTAAGTCTTTCACATAAGAGATGTTGAGGTCTACATGGAGTGTTTGGTTTCTCACATACCAAGGTGCGGCTGCCATAGTTCGGATGGCTTTTGATTGGAAACGTTGAATTACTTCAACATTCGATCGACTTACGCAACCCCATAGCTGACAGCTATAGGTCCAGATTGGTTTGAGTTTTTCCCAATGAGCCAGTACATCTGCTTCAATTTTAAGCCCATTTGCTTCCGTTTCTTATTAATATGGGTATTCCATATCTATCTTTTGTCAATATGTAATCCCAGGTACTTGACTTCAGTGGACTGGGGGAGGATAGTGCCATTAAGGGTGACGGTTGGGCATTCTTGATGTTTTGTCGTGAATGTAACATGAGTTGACTTAGCCTCGTTGACTCTAATTCTCCATTTGAGTAACCATTGTGCAATTTGGTTTAAATGAGTTTGTAATGCAGCTGATGCTGCTACCGGATTTTCGTTACCCGCGAGCACCGCCGTGTCGTCAGCGAATGTACTTATTTCAGTTGATTCTGTTGTGGGTAAATCAGAGGTAAATAATAGGTATAACATAGGTCCCAGGATACTCCCCTGTGGTACTCCTGCACTTATTTCTTTGCTTTGGGAAATGTCGTGATCTATTCTTGTTTGGAAGGTTCTGTGTGTGAGACATGATCGTAATAGCAGATAATAGTCAGAAGGAAAGGTTTTCTTAATTTTATATTGTAATCCTCTGTGCCATACCCGATCAAACGCGTGTCTTACGTCCAGGAAAGGAGCAGTGCAGAATGTTTTTCTTTGTAGTGTAGTTTGGATGATGTTTGTTAGACGGTGGCATTGTTGGATAGTTGTGTGTTGCTCCCTAAATCCAAATTGATAATTAGGCAGTCATGCTCCTTGCACTGAGTTTTCACTAATACGCCTCAGGACTAGTCTCTCAAGCAACTTGTATATTGAAGGGAGTAGACTAATAGGACGGTAGGAATTAACTCCATTGGAGGGTTTTCCGGATTTCGGAATAAGGATTCTTTGTGCAAGTTTGGACTGTAACGGCCAGTACGTAAGTCTCAGAATTCCATTAAATAGAATTTGTAAAAATTTTATTCCTTGTTCAGATAGTTGTTTAAGTATATTTGTTGACCTGGTGCTTTTCTATTTTTCAGTGGCGTTATCTGGTTCTCTATTTCGTTGACTGTAATCCTGCGTATCGGAGGAGACATTGGTAGAGGTGATTGTAGTTCTTCTTCTATATCCCGATCGACCTCATTAGAATTTGGTTGGAAAACTTCGGCTAGGTGGTCTGTAAATGCTTCTGCTTTTTCCTTGTTTGATCTTAACCACGGTCTCATATTGATGGAATATGAGTTTTTGGCTGTTTGATGCCCTTGGTAGCTTTCCAAATTGAATTATCATGAACATTTAATTACTGTAGATGGGGTTTAAAAGTTACATTCTTGACAGATTTTAATTTATGTCTAAGCTGATTATTTAACTGATTAAACCTTCTTTTGTCTTCAATGCCATGAGTGCGTTGCCATCTGGCTCTCGTCCGTCTTTTTTCTTTCCCTATTTCCATGATTTCATTTGGTATGTTGGGACAGTTTATTTTTATATTTGTTGGCTGTGGTGTGGAGTTCCAGTCCGCTTCCTATACTATAGTTGTAAAATGGGTTGCTGCAGCTTCTGTTTCTTCTGAAGTTTTTAGACCGATACTTCTCTTGAGATGTTTTTCAATATAATCCTTAAAGCTGTCCCAGTCAGTTTTCCTGCTAATGAGCAAAGCACTAGGTATTTTGTAGATGACAGAAGTGCTAATAGTGGCTATTATGGGCGAGTGGTCAGACATTGGATCATAATTAGGGATGACATCCGTATAGTTTGATGAGAGTGCATTTATAATAAGAAAGTCTAGCAGGTCGGGGATTTTGTTTGGGTCAGACGGCCAATAGGTTGGACTACCAGTTGATAGGAATTTATAATTGTTATCTATAATAAGTTTAAATAGCACTCTGCCTTTGGTTGTTAAGCGCGACCCCCGTGCGTGTGCTTGGCATTAAAATCCCCGCCTGCTAAAATTTCTGTCCTAGAGTTTCGAAAAACACTTGTAAAGGATGTAGAGTTAGATTGTGCCTCGGTGGACGGTAAACAGCCGAAACGTTGATTGGAGTTGTAAGCTTTTCAATAACTTGGACCATAGTGACCACAGTGAATGCCATGATTGAAATCATACGGAAACAATTAGTAATCATTTTTTTAAATTTGAAGCGTCTGGTTAATTATGAAAGGCAGTTCCAGAAACCATCGTAATCAACAATTTTGCATTTGTTTGTACAAACAGTTATATTCACACGGTACATTAGATAATAATCAGACAGGAAAAAATCAGTATAAAGAAGTATCTTCGATTGTACTATGTTTTAAATATTTCTCTTACTTAATAGTAAATTTAGATATTTAAATCTAAAGATTACTTTGTATCTACTAGTTTCTGTGAGCAACCGCCAAACCTTTCATCCTGTTTTAAGCCTAGGTAAATTAATACTCTAAAACGTACACAGCACAAATGATTTAAAATCTGAAGAGTTGAATCAACTGGAAACGCTTTTTTCTTTGAATCTACACGATTAAGTAAATCATTTTAGAAGCAAAAAATAAGCAATCAAATACAACAGGAAAAAATCTGGAAAACCCTCAAGTACCAGCCTTGGCTGGAACTTTCTAAATTTTTTAGTAAACCTCCAACAACGAGCTTTTAAAGGGAATGTAATGCCTTGACTGTTCGACAGTGCTTTTTCAGCATTGCTACGTTCAAACTTTTGTTGTGTAATTTCAGCTCCACTCGAATAGGCCCTCTTGTTGGCATTCTTCTGTTTTATCTTACAGTATTCGTTCATTAAACTTTAAAAATGCGGTGGTTGTAAACAGACAAAGAGGTGGTTTTAATAACTTGACACTTTGTCTGAAATTGAAATTAAGAGTGACATTTATTAAAAATTAGTACATCTGTTGTTATATTAAGTTTATCAAAAAATAATCTTACATATATATTTCATGGTAAATATTAAATAAGTAATAACAGCATGTATATAAAAATCTAGGGCTTCATATTGCACACATAAACAGTAATAAAAACGTCTATCGTTGCCTTAAATGCAATAGATAATACAAGTAGCTTATTCTAAAGAAAAACTATAAAACCTGCGATCGTGGATAAAAATAACGCCTTTCCCATTCTCTGCTCCACGAACTGGTTGCTATAAAGTGTGGAATATTGCAATGGATTTCCGTCGTCTACATGGGCCATAGGTCGTAATAGCGGATACATATTGATCTATTGAGGGGGTAGGTCGAAAACGCCGCACACTTTGTTTGCAGGAACCGCTTTATCTGAAACAAGACGAACTGTGACACCTTCGAATAGAACTCAAAACTCATAAAGCAAACTTGGTCGCAAACAACAAAAAAAAAAGTTATTGCAGGGACGTCTGAAACCCGTATATTATCAAGATTAGTTTCAACGCGAAGCCGAAATGACGTCTTTGATTTAATGGCGAAGTCGAAAAATTTCTAACGAACGTGTCTTGTTTAATGCATCAGCTACTTTTATTACTACGCGATATTAAGGGGTATTAAACAATAAATTTTCGAATTCTGGATGCGTGAATCGCATTGATGCGTAAACGTGTAGGTCGAAGCTGTTGTAGTTCCAAGTTTGGCCGTTGCAGCACTAACTTACATAACATAGTATTAATGTTCCTAATATCAAGTAATTTGATATACGTGTTTTCGAAATTAAACAAAAGAATTAATCAATGCATGAAAATAAATATTTCAAAAATTTAAGAAAAATAGAGAGAAATTTATGAAATTTAAAAATAAGATATGAGCAATATTTAAAAATACCAATATTTTTAAATGTATATATTATCTTGAGGATTGAAGAATATAGTG
>JABXWE010083975.1:0-11312 GCA_014611495.1 Limonius californicus
GACTATAGCTTTCCTAGGAAGTTGTTTTAGAATTTCCCCAGTGATTAAGTTAAATCCTGGAGCCTTCTTTGGATCAATGTTTTCGTTTATTTCAGTTGCAATTTCTTTTGGAGTGGTGAGTCTGATTTCGCCTTCTCCTTGGTTAAGGTTTTCCGAATCTAATGTGTCTAAACCTTCATTCGGTTGAAATGTTCTTTCGAGGTGTTCAGCAAATCTGTTAGCTTTCTGGATATTGCTTTTTGCCCAACTCCCATATGCATTTTTTATCGGTGGATTCTGTAAGATCGGTCTTTTTAGTTGTTTAGTAGCTCTCCAGAGTGAATAGTCAGTGTGGCTGTCATTTGACAATTCACTTAGATAATAACTTAGAAATAATGAATTGAAAACAGAAAATTTAAGCTTCTTGCTTGAGTCACAGTCCCTAGGTAACCTCAGCCTCTTTGCAATATGTAAATTTACCTGATTGTGGCTGGTGCTTTAAGCCGAGTTACAAGTAGTTTGTAAGTCCTTGTTCTACAAGTACCTTTTTTAAGCGGATAATGGTATAGTTTGAAGTAGACTATACAGTGTGGTTTACATTTGAAATAATATTAAAGATACAAAAAATCATTCTAGCAGTATTTAATCTCTGAGTCTGTGTAATTCATGACTGTTTTTCGGAAACAATATCGAATTGTTTGAATAAATCACTTTATATATTTTTGGTATATCGCTCTACATTCAATTATTTTAAGTATTAAGGTATCATAATTTAAGATTTGCTCTGAAATTGGAAATATTATTCAAATAATGCCTATTATGTGACACCATCAATTTTTAATACTAAAGTTTGTTTTGTATGTGACTTATTCTGAAATTAAGGACAGATCGGACGTAAAAAATTAACGTATAGTTGAAAAAATTAAAAATCATATTTACCTAAATATTAGGTACTTTCTTAAACTATTTCTCTATATAGTCATAATTGAAATTTGAACACTTAATCATGATCAGGGCTGGCACTACAGTGTATGCCGCCCAGGACAAGACATTCCTTTGACGACCCTTATCCCCCTATATAAAGAATTTTTTTTTTAATTCCTTACCTATTGGAAGTGGAAAGAAATTGTTCAATGCTTTCATATATAAATGTTGTATTAAATATTTTTTTTTTTCACTTATATTACTACAGGTCCCGGGTTGCGCATATTCGTCGCCCGTTCACGTACGATCAGGAGAGTTAAGACAGCGTTGCTCCGGTCAGTACTTGGATGGGTGACCCGAAGGTTGCGTTAACGCGGCGCCTCTCTCCCACGAGGATTGATCACTATGGGAGAGTAGATCAACAACCCCCCTTATGGGGGAGGCCCATGCCCAACAATGGGAATCTGCGAGTTAATAAAAAAAAAATTACTGCAATAGTTTTACTGTTCGTTATTTTCACTCACGAAAAGCCACTGCTAAGAAATGTTAAAAATGCTACGGTTCTACAGTAAGATGCGCAAAGTAAGTAAATCTGCGCGATTGTGAAAGTGACGCACATGAGGAACTTGCTTAGTCAGTCAATATTCAATAAAAATATTACATATTAAATAAATAATAGGTCTGAATATTCTGTATATATTTTTGAAAATTTGCCGCCTTGGGCAAATGCCCAGTTACCCATTTGTTAGCGCCGGCCCTGTATCGTATCATGGTATTTTGTATACTTTAGTCATAGAAGGTTGCTGTCTCAGACGAAAACTAATTTTGCTCCGTCGTTTTCGCGTCGTCGTTGTCGACCTTCTCAACTTTCTTAAAGTCTCACCATAGATATCTGCATTAATTGTCGTACCATGTTGCAGGAAATTAACCAACAATATGCGTTTCGTGTCTTAAAAAGCAGTAACCATAAGCTTTCGGTTATTGAACGTTTCCTTACACTTTTTCGTTTACTTGCATGCTTCTACCGCATTGATTGTTGCTTGATTTCAAAATTGATGTACGAAATTCTAGTCTCGTCGCAAATAACAATAGTATTCATGTACTCATCGCTATCAGTATCGTAGCGATGCAGAAGGTTAGTGTCTACACTAACCTTCTTCATCGCTAAGTCATTCACTGGATTCTGTGAACATCCGTCAACATCTTTTGGCACCCACCTCGTTTAAAGTTTATGGTACTGTATCTTGTTCGTTATAATATAGTAGAGCAGTGGTTCCCAAACTTTTTAATGCGCTCTCCCCTTTTGGTCAAATCTTTTCTCGAGGCCCCCCTCTTGTAGTTCTCAACTTCATTCAGAATCAGCAGCTAAATGGTCAACTGACGCCATCTATTACCAAATGGCGCTATTTACTTATTTGTTCTCCGTGTTTTGGGACATTTTCACCATATCATTAGGGTGCTAAATGGTACTGGAATAATCTGAAAAATACATTTTTTTTATAAATAAGCAGCAGACCGAAACGAGATCAATCATCATTTAAAAACTGTGTGCTGTACTGCTGAGTGTGTGTCGAGTGCAATAAATCGATAACATATATATAAGGTTAAGTACGAGCTATGCTCGTATTGTCAAAGATTGATGAATTCTTAAAACTGTCATGAGAACCTTCCCCGTCTGGCAGTGACAAGATGAACATCTGTGAATATCTTAAATATGATTTTACCGTGATTTTCCAAAAACCCTAGTCCGTACTTTTTCCAGAAATGTTGTAAAACGAAAGTATGATACTATTTCGGCATTTAAATACGAAAAAAATACATTGAGAAAAAAAGAAAAGCCTGTGGAATGGTTTGATAGAAAGCTAAATTCCCTTCACAAGGAGCAAGCCACTTTTACATCAGCACCCACAAGCAATAAAAAAGCATTACTATCAAATTATCGAGTTGCATTTGGTATTGCAAAAACCAGTAACCCACATTATCAATTGCTGAAGGTCTGATTTTATAAGCTGCTGTTGAAATACTGCAAATAATGTCTGGTGCAAAAGAGACTAACAAGCTGAAAGCAATACCCCTCCGTAATATTACTATCCAAAGAAGAATAAGTGACATGGCAGAAGATATTCGAACATAAGTTATGGAAAATATTAAGAAGTGCACGCACTTCTCTTTACAGATGGGCGAAACCACTAATATTTCTAACTGTGCCCAATTTCTAGCATTTGTAAAATACAATACTGGACATGGCATTAGAGAAGATATTTTATTTTGTACGTAATTAAACGTCAATACCATCGGAAAATGTTTAGTCGACTGGGCAAGAAGCGTTGCTATATGCACAAATGCGCCAAGGTTATGATAGGACATCGATCTGGTGTTATTGTCAGATTAAAAGAGATAATGCCAAATGCCGCATGCAAAATTACATCAAGGGAAAAGCATTGCAAACGCGTATTTTACGAAAAATTTCTACAGACATGGGTTGTTTATACGAAAATCTTCTTTATCACACGGAAGTCTGATGGCTTTCGAGGAGTAACATCTTGAGAAGAGTGTTTCAGTTAAAAGTAGAACGTTTGATGTACTTGCAAGATGAGAGACCGGAATATGGGAATATACTTTCCAATTACTTTGGCTTCTTACGCTGGCTATCCTAGCTGTTAATTTTTCAGCTTAAACACTCCGAATAGCAGTTTGCAAGGCCGAAATATTAACATAATAAAAGCCACGGACAAAATTAACGATTTTAAAAAGAAATTTGACTTCTGGTCGACGTCAATTGGAAAAACAAGTTTGAGTCATTCTAGTGCGTTCAAGAACTCATGAAAGACTTAGTTAAGGATGATAATATGATAAATTCTGAGCACGTGATTGCAGATATGCAAGTTAATTTGCGTAATTTAAAACAATAGCTCATTCACCAATTCTCAAAGAAATTCGAAACAGTTACGACTATCACAGGTGGATAATAAATCCGTTTTCAGGCAATTCCGTTAAACAAGCGGAAATTTCGAAAAACATAAAAATTATTGAAATATCATCTGATGGAATGTTGAAACAAGACTTTTTTTCCCAGAGCGGAGACTGGATCAATTTAGGATCAAAAGAATGCAAGAATACCCGTAGAGTACAAAGCTGTAAAGTGTTTGTGCCCTTTGCTACTTAATATTTGTGCGAATTACGTACGTTTCCGAATAAACCTCGCACACAACATTATGAACAGAAAACAATATTATTATCTTAATATAATCTGATACAAATCTACGGCTTGATACGTTTGAAATCAATATTAAACTAAATTTGAAATAGAACACTCTGTATCTGATTTTGGCATAAACTTTCTATTAAAATCTATTTATCGTAAAGAATCATAACTAAATATTTGCTCTAACATTGGATACACTAATTCAAAGAATGTATTCTAAACAGTAAGTAGTTAATTTTTAATTGCGCTGTAAATAATAATTATATCTATAAATAAATAATAAATAAAGCAACACGTAAATCGACTTTTATGCTATTTGCATAGTTGTTGTCTATTTTTGTTAGTTGCCAACTAATGCACATACCAATAACGCATCAACCTTAAACTAAATTAATTTACTAGGTAGCATACTATAAACAAACATTTTAACCGGTCCTCTTACTAATGGTTTTATATTGTACCTCTAATATTATAGAATATTTCTACTGGAAAATAAAAGGTCAGCCACCATCCATACATTTTATCCAGCGTTTAATTAATTTTGCAACTATATATTTTGTAAATTACTCGCATGGAATAAAAATGAAAGTTATTATTGTAGTACTCTTCGATGATACCTGATATGTCAAGTTCATGACGATAATTCAGAACTCGAGAGCGGTATTGGAACGAGAATTGGGCCTCGAGATATATAATTACGTCCGATTCCCTCGAAAACGAGACGAGATTCGGAATTCCGAATTTGAGAATGTAAACAACGTATGAGTTTTACAAATACGAAGTGGAAAGTGGAAGTAAAAGTTTAGACAAATTGTCTGTTACTGTAACGTTTCATGATTAAAAAATATCTTAACTAATGTTGGGCCATACTGTATGCCCTTAAAATAATTTATTTTAATTTTAATATACAGGGTGATTGACGGGAGAATACGAGCGTACCATTAGAAAAATAGGCAACCCAAAGCACACACCACAAGGTATTGCCACATCTAGATCTTCATTAACAGTATTATGAATCAGAGACGCTTGACAGTTTGCAGGAGCGCCAGCTTGCTGCTACCACATATGCCATCTTGTATTTAAATACATTTCTTCAAGTAAGAGTGGCAATGTGTCGCGAAGAAAATTTAAATAGATCTTTGCTGATCGTGTAGACATTTTCTGCATTGGAACACATATCATTCAAACTTTGTTTGGTTTGAATAAGTTTGATATACGCCAGTAAGTAACTGTTACGTAGATCAAACAAGTATATTTGATGTAGAAGACTGTAAATAAAAACTTAGATACCGCAGGATCTTGTGATGTGTATTTTGGGCTACCTACCGTGAATTACTCTATATATATTCTAATATTATTACATACCGTTTTAATTTTGCGCTCATTGCCGAACTGGTAAATGGAACTGTAGATTATCAGTAACGTACAGTATATGAAATCATAAATATTACGTACGATGATAGATTTCTATCACTGTTGCAGTGTTACTGCCGTCTTGCTATCTCAAGCCTTATATAAAGACACAGAAACTTTTCCAGAAGGATCAAAACTTCCCGCGATGAATTCGCGAAGGTTCCGATAGGTCGGTACAATTCAACGGTCTGTGCAGTGATGTCAGGTCTACAAGTGTTTGGGGGCCTCGATGGAGTAGTGCGGAAACGCGTTGCCACTCGAGGCCACCGCGAAATGCAGTCGATCCGCTGGGGCGTTCGAATCCCGACTGGGGCGACCGCATTTCGCTTAGTTAAGTTTAGGGTGCATGTTGCATTAATGGTTAGTGTGTAAGGAACGCCCGCACCCCCCTGAAGTAATGCGAAAGCGGTTCTGGGGGGGGGGTATGAATTAATGAAAAAAACGATCTACAAGTATGGAAATTAGTAATGGCCCGTTTCTTACTGCATCTGTACAACAAAGAGGAGAGCGGAATTGTAGGTTCTTGCCAATTCTTCGCATTGACTTTGAGTTGTGTCTGTAATTGGTGCGTACAGAGAACACACACGTGCACATTTGGCAACACGTTACAGGAAGTTCACTCTTGTAATACTGCACCGAACATCAAAAATGTACACACTTGTACACGATTTTTAAATGATTTGATGTGTATTTAAATTTGTATGTAAATTCCTTTTTTTTTCTTATTGCTCACCTTTATGGGTGAGCTTAGTGTCTCAACACAAGAAGGGCTTCACAAAAGCTAATATTATAGAATGGGCACATAGGAAAGAGGTTGAGAAACACTGATTTATAAACAATAATCTATTAATCTATTTAGGACATTTAAGAATCGTAAACTATATTACGCTGAAATCCCGAGCTATGCTTTCGAGTGTACCCGTCCTTGTTTCTCCCTCATATGTTTACATAATCTCTGCTCGCTTTCCCTTCAAGTGTTACTTTCCATCTCCCATTTACCCTTGAATGTGTCCGAGCTGACTTGAAGTGAACAACTTTGTTGTATGCTCGTGGATTATATAAAGCACATCTATACAATTTATACATTTCTACGGAAATACAGAGTTTGCGGTTATCGAATGTCGGGAAATAGAAACCAAAAAAATGGAATAAATGAATTGCGATGCTAGTTGTTGCCATGCATTTAAAAAAATGGTTACACATTCAAGTTTAGTCGTGAGAAACCACAACCCAGATTACACAACAATAATTATAAATGTATAACAAAATAAGTGAACAATAATTGCCTCAAATATTGTAACGCTTAGTGAGTCTTAGCTACACAAAATGTTTAAATAGCCCCTTTTATTTCGTTTTTGCGACTAGTTAATGATGTGCAGCGTAATTTTCGGCTAAAATTTTTCACATACGAGTTGCTTTGCTCAGTGGAAAATTTACATCTAATAGAATAAGTGGTGTATTGTATCGCCCATTATACTGCACGTATGTAAGGCTGAATGATTAAAACCCAATATAAAAATGATGATATTAAATGCGCAGTTATGTTACGCAGCTTACAGCTATTACGTTGTCATGAGCTTTTAGTTACAAAAGTGCAGTATTTCATAAATGGACAGAAATGGTGCTTCAAGGGTAAATGGATTAAGCCAATCAAAAGCTTGCTCGTCGAAGCACACATATAACCTCACATTATTTGAAAAATAATAGTTTAGATATTTTAACGCTTGCTATCTTTTTGGTAATTGTATTGATTTTACATAAACGAGAAAAAAATGTTAACTTAACCTATTGGGTTATGCAACACATACAGGGTAATTCGCGTAATAATACGCGCCTGAAAGCTAAAGAATATGCAACCCATACTACACATCCGCAACATTCTTGATATCTAAAATAATATTACAATTAGTAGAAAATTTGACATATCGGTCAGCAACAACGCAAAATCTATTTTTTTCAATTTTGGTTAGGCCAAGTCGGACTATTGTTTATTAAATCGAACTAAACTTGGTATTAGAAAAAATCTTTAGGCAAATCTCTATTATTTTTCACAATTATATAATTATTTTGGATATCTCGGAAGTCGCTGTTGTGTTGTTTGTGTTGCATATTGTTCAGCTTGCAGGGAACATACCTATTGCTTGAATCACACTGTATATAGCTGCCAAAATTAAAATTTAGTAAGTAGTCCAAAAATTAATCGATTATAAAAATGCGTCTAAAGTCAATATCTATCAATATTTTCCGTAATTATATTATCGTCTTAGATATCTTGGAAGTCACTGACGTGTTGTTTCGTCTACATATTGTTAAAATTTCAGGTCCATATTCTTACTTGAGTATCTCCAAATATAGATGTCAGATTGAAAATGTAATAAGTAATTCAGTTATATAGAATGCGTCTAAAGCCAATATCTAAGATTTTCCGATTTATATTATCATCTTCGATATCCTGGAAGTTACCGGTGTGTTGTTTGGTCTGCATATTGTTACGCTTTCAGGTCTATACTCTTCCCTGAATCATTATGTATATAGATGGCAGATGGGCAATTTAATAAGTAGTCCAAAAATCAATTCAGTTATATATAATGCATCTAAAGTCAATATCTAGGATTTTCCGAATTATATTATGATCTTAGATACTCTGTAAGTCACTGATGTGTTGTATGGTCTGCATATTATTAAAATTTCAGGCCCATACTCTTACTTGAATCTCTCTGTATATAGATATCAGATTGAAAATTAATGAGTAGTCCAAAAATTAATTAATTATATAGAATGCGTTTGTAGTCAATATATAGGATTTTCCGGATTATATTATCATTAGATAACCTGGAAGTCGCTGACGCGTTGTATGGTCTGCATATTTTCAGAATTTCAAATTTTTATTCTTACCTGAGTCGCTCTAAATATAGATGTCAGATTGAAAATTTCGTAAGTAGTCCAAAAATTAATTCAGTTATATAAAATGCGTCTAAAATCTACATTTAGGATTTTTCGTATTTGTATTATCATCTTAGATATCTTCGAAGTCACCAACGTGTAGTTTGGTTTGCATATTGTTAAAATTTCAGGCCCATACGCTTACTTGAGCCTCTCTAAATATAAAAGTCAGATTGAAAATGTAATGGGTAGTCCAAAAATTAATTCAGTTATGTAGAATGCGTCTAAAGTCAATATTTAGGATTTTCCGGATTATATTATCATCTTAGATATCCTGGAAGTCACCGACGTGTTGTTTAGTCTGCATAATGTTAAAATCTGAGGCCCATACTCTTACTTGAGTCGCTCTAAATATAGATGTCAGATTGACAATTTAATAAGTAGTCCAAAAATTAATTCAGTTATATAAAATGCGTCTAAAATCTACATCTAGGATTTTCCGTATTTATATTATCATCTTAGATACCTTCGAAGTCACCAATGTGTAGTTTCGTCTGCATATTGTTAAAATTTCAGGCCCATACTCTTACTTGAGGCTCTTTAAATAGAGAAGCCAGATTGAAAATGTAATAAGTAGACCAAAAATTAAATCAGTTATATAAAATACGTCTAAAGTCAATATCTAGGATTTTCCGAATTATATTATCATCTCAGCTACTCTGGAAGTCACTTATATGTTGTTTGGTCTGCATATTGTTAAAATTTTAGGCCCATACTCTTAGTTGAGTCTCTTCAAATATAGATGTCAGATTAAAAGTTTAATTGGTACTCCAAAAATCAATTCAGTTATATAAAACGCGTCTAAAGTCAATATCTAGGATTTTCCGAATTATATTATCATCTCAGATACCCTGGAAGTTACTGTTGTGTTGTTTGGTCTGCATATTGTTAAAATATCAGACCCATACTCTTACTTGAGTCTCTATAAATATAGATATCAGAATGAAACTTTAATATGTAGTCCAAAAATCAATTCAGTTATATAAAACGCGTCTAAAGTCAATATCTAGGATTTTCCGAATTATATTATCATCACAGATACCCTGGAAGTCATTGAGGTGTTGTTTGGTCTTCAAATTGTTAAAATTTCAGGGCCATGCTCTTACTTGAATCTCTATAAATCTAGATGTCAGAATGAAAATTGAATAGGTAGTCCAAAAATCTATTCAGTTATATAAAATGCGTCTAAAGTCTATATCTAGGATTTTCGGAATTATATTGTCATCTCAGATACTCTGGAAGTCACTGATGTGTTGTTTGGTCTGCATATTCTTAAAATTTCGATCTTTATACTTACTTTTGAGTCGCTCTAAATATAGATGTCAGAGTGAAAATTTAAGAAGTAGTCCAAAAATTAATTCAGTTATATAAAATGCGTCTAAAATCTACATCTAGGATTTTCCGTATTTATATTATCATCTTAGATACCTTCGAAGTCACCGATGTGTTGTTTGGTCTGCATATTGTTAAAATTTCAGGGCCATACTCTTACTTGAGTATCTCTAAATATAGAAGCCAGATTGAAAATTTAATAAGTAGATCAAAAATTAATTCAGTTATATAGAATGCGTCTAAAGTCTATATCTAGCATTTTCCGTATTTGTATTATCATCTTAGCTATCCTGGAAGTCACCACGTGTTGCTTGGTTTGCGTATTCTTAAAATTTCAGGCCTATACTGTTACTTGAGTTTCTTTGTATATAGATGCCAGATTAAAAATTTAATAAATAGTCCAAAAATTAATGCAGTAATATAGAATGCATCTAAAGTCAATATCTACGATTTTTAATTACATTATCACCTTAGCTATTCTGGAAGTCACTGAGGTGTTGTTTGGTCTGCATATTGTTAACATTTCATGTCCTTATTCTTACTTGAGTCGCTCTAAATATAGATGTCAGATTGAAAATTTAATACATAGTCCAAAAATTTATTCAGTTATATAAAGCGTGTCCAAAGCCAATATCTACGATTTTCTGTAATTACATTATCATCTGAGATATCTTGGAAGTCACTGACGTGTTGTTTGGTGTGCATATTGTTAAAATTTCAGGTCTATACTCTTACTTGAGTTTCGCTGTATACCTATTATACAGATTGTCTCGATTTTTTTTGAAACATAGCAATGAGTGCAACAAGGTCATACCGTAGGAGATGAAAGGTGGGGAATTTAAGTATCTATGGTTATTATGAAAATCAATTTAACATATTTGACATAATAAATGTAATTGTATGTGTCATGCATGTCAATAATAATTAAAATCAGTACAAAATAATAAAGAATAGTATTATCAAAGCAAATAAAGAATTTCATACAAAATTAACGAAATTATTAACAAAATGAAAACTGTATTAAATGTTCAAATAAACCCCCTTGCTCAGCTAAACAGTATCCCATCCGGTTGTAAAAACTTCGCCGTGTTTTATTTAACATTGCAGGAGTAATGGTTATAAAAGCATCAACAATTTTTTGACGCAATTCATTTAGATTGTTGGCCCTCTCGCTGTTGTAAACTATTTCTTTTATGTACCCCCATACAAAGAAATCAAGTAAAGCTAAGTCGGGCGATCTCGGTGGGTATAAAATTGTTCCCCGTGTGCTAATCAAACGATTAGGAAAGATATTATTCAGATATCCTTGCACCACAGCAGTGTTATGCGCCGGACAGCCATCTTGCTGATACCAAATTTGTTGAAAATCAACAGGAACTTGTTGTAACGCAGGTATTATTTGGTTTTGCAACATAATCAAATATTTATCTCCGTTCAAATTCCCTTCAATGAAAAACGGCCCAATAACGCCGTCATTTAAAATCCCAGCCCAAACATTCAGCTTCTGAGGATACTG
>JABXWE010084025.1:0-11212 GCA_014611495.1 Limonius californicus
ATCTGTGCTTTCCCTTTATAAAAACGTACAAATTAATTTTGTCACACAAAATTAAATGCAATAAACCACTACGAGGATTTGTTTATTTGTTCCTTTATTTTTGAATGAAATCTTAACCTCGTACCTTATATTTAAATGTGGCGGGCTTCTCAGTAATCTTCATATCGTATGTGCTCGCATTCGTTTGAACTTCAATTGCGTTATCCGTGGAATTTTCCTGGATAAACGTCGATAACCGCAGTTGGTGACATCCAAACCCAGGAAACAGCAATCAGATGTACACAGGTAAGCGCTTTCCCAATTTTAAATCACCAATAGGTAAAAGCGAAATCCAACTTCGAACCTCACAATTTGATATCTCACACGATCTATTTCCAATAAAGCATAAGAAAGTTGACAATTAAATTTTCAATAAATTATAAATAAATTATTATAAATATATTCAAAGTTAATCAAAATTAACACAAACCTTCCTTACATACATAAGAACATTATCACAAACATATTTTCTTTAAAGAAAAGCACTAAATTTGCAAATTTACTTTATTATATCCAGCTGTCAAATTCATTATGTTTTTACTAATATTTGTTAAATTACAGCTCATGAATGCACAGATAAGGTTAAAAAGTATCCTCTATACTTTCTTAAAGATGAAGATCAACTAAACAACCTGTTTTGATAGATGGAAGTTAAGTTATACAAACACGAAGGACCAAATTCGAAGATCGGAAAAAACATTTACCACGAATTCGATTTGTGTGTGATTAAACAATTCTTTTTATACAGGCTAGCTTACATAGCATTATTGATTTAGCAATAGGTTAAGATATCTCAATTAGAGCACATTGTAACACAGCAATATATATAGTATTAGTTCCCGGGGAAACGCAGGCCAAAATTTCACGGTAGTAAATGTTCTGGAAGTATATCATCCGGTTAGTGAAAAAATTTTGGTAGACCAGGTTGTTACCAATAAAAAGCGAAATGCCGAAAATCCGAGAAGGAATGATGTGGTGGAAGTTCCGGTTTTTGCCCATCTTATTGTCAATTCCACGTTCAGTACAAAGCAAATGGCTATTGTATCGGGTATTAATCGAACCAATATATAATGGATTTTGAAACACCAGAACTTTTATCCCTGTAAGATTCATTTGATGCAAGAACTTAATAAAGATGACTTTGAATCATTCCACAAATGCTTTATTACTGTATGGAGGTTGGTGGTGCTTTCGTACATTTGCTATCTTGTAAATTTGGACGGCATTTCCGCGAAAACTAATGCTCGGAGTCCAAAAATAAAAATACTACTATGAAGCAAATTGATCGAGCTTTCAAACGGTATGTCCTTTGACACCCCTTACAATTTAAAAATTTTACGGTGAAAGTTACCTCATTTTTGGGGTTGAAGATAGCGAGCGGAAATAGCCGTATTACATGTCCCGCTGACATATTAATCTGACGTGTTCGCGCGTTTTTCGAAGAATTGAGATTTGGTGTCACAAAACATGCCTGTTTCGTTTCTGGTGGGTCACCTTGTGTTAACTTACTTCTGCTGTTAGTGGAAGCAAGAAGAGACAAGACAAATCGAGTGGCACGACGAGAAGAGCACAAACTGTGACGCAGAGAAGAAACGATGTAAAAAAAATATTACTACGTGGTGCAGCTAAAATTACTGTGGAAAATTACCGCTTTCAAAGAATTTAGAATCATAAAACACGTTTTATAACATTGAGGAAAAAACTTTACAGCAAATAAATAAGAAGTTTGGCCAAGTAGAAAATATCAACCTTTACTTTCAAGGTGAGTTATGTGGAAGATTCTGTATTTATGCAGAATTCAGGTTTTTATTATGTTAATAAAAATGTGTAACAATTTTATGTTTACAAACAGAAGTGAAATTGGCCCATTATTTCTATTAATACTCACGTATTTTCCAGAACACATCCGTTTAAGATATGTCACACTTTTGTCACACATGGTGTAAACACAATATGCAATTTGTAATTAATAAAACAGACGCTATAGGGGTCAGTCGAGTTCCGCACCGGAACTCTAAGCTCCTCTTCTGCCAGTAATGGGAATGTAAGGATAGGAAAAACCAGGAAAATTGGATAAAGGAATTTCGTGAATGATACTGTCCCAGAATTTACCTGTATGACCTAGGAAAACCACGAAAAACCTGAGTCAGAGCAGACGGCTCGGGGTTCGAACCCAAGACCTCCCGAATGAAAGGTAAACGCTCTACCGCTGAGCCACCTTCTTCGGTCCAGCCCCGGAAACAACCCTTGCCCGCGCCACAAGAGCTACATTCAAAATAATATTCTTTAATTAAAATAACAACACTTTAATATTTCGGGCAAGCTGTCTCGCAGACCATTTATGGGCTTAATTTACGTTATAAGGTGATACGTCCCTTCGAATTCCAAGAATTAGGCCGAAATCTTACGTTGTTGACTTTCACCAACATACGTAATGATTTCTTTACAGTTTGCTTTATCTTCGTATTATTTTAGGAGGAAGGAGAAAGGTTGAGGTAGAACTGTATCTGTTTAGTTGTAATGCTTTATAGAGAAGGACCTTCAAGCTGGAAACCACTGCAAGAGCTTCAAACAATATTTAAAATTAATATAATTCCAATAACGACGAAAATTTTGTCTAGAGCGCTTATAAATTGTTGTATTGTAATGGCTATTCAAATTTAGAAATAATTTGCTGTACGAGTCAAGGATAGGCTTCTTTGTTCAATGAGGAGAGATAGAGGATAAAGAAGGTTACCATAGTCAGATTTAAGTGTACGTAAATGTAGTACACAATGAAGTATAGACCATATGAGCAAGGAACCTCCAAATATGCAGCAGGTAATGATTTATGTATATATTTATTTATTATATTATATTCAGTTTTATATTGTTATAAATTATTAATAAGAAGATAATAATTTAATTAAATTTAAAGTTAAATAGAAATGAATTAACTTGCATTCCGCAAACATATCTTTTTTATTAAATTTTTATTTTTATTGAAGTATGAAAAATTGGGCGCCAGGTGACAATTTTTAGAGACTGGTCGCCAAATATTTAAGCTAAAGAAAATACCACGGTCTAACTGTCGAACATAAATACTCTGTCTCAGAAGTCGGTTCTATCACACTTTACATTATATGAGAAAATGAAACTATTTACCAATACGCAGCTGACTTCAGGCGGAATCTTAAAACACGTCAGTCGCTTTCCGTTCTTTAACCTAACATGCCTATAAAGCTCTATGTAAAATTCGAACAGGTTTAAATATTATTTTCTGGTGTTTTTCTGCAGTCCTCAGGTACACTCGTGCTTCTTGCTAGGTACATATAATTGGTTTACTTTTTTAAAACAATCTCTATATCCAAATGCTATGTATTATCTTCCTAAGAAGGTCATTGACCTCATATGTTGCTTCCCCTGCGCTGCGATCTAAATCCCGCTGCGTAGGCAGACCAAATCTTCCAAACAGGATCCACTTACTTCAATATTAACTTAGTAAGTTATACTAACTTATTCTTTCTTCAAAGAAACTCGTTTTTAAATTGAACAATACTAATAATTTATTGGTATAAACAATGTTAATTATTTTTAAATTCTTAGGAGCTGAAAAACAAAGCGTTTATTCACACCAAAGTACAAAGGACGCACTCTTTCATTGTTTTATCAACAACTCTCATAGCAACTGAAAACATTTACATGACCACGATGCTAAAAATACATAAAATTACAATGAGGGCACTTGGATTTAATTTCAATATTAAAATTCAAACGTTGTCAGTTAAATTTATTTGATAAAAATGTTCATATTTCACTGTCCATTCAAGTTCTGATTTATAAATGCACTTCACATTTCCGACCTGCCTCTAATACGCATTTTGCACTCTACGGCTGTCTAATACACATTTTCACTAACTGTTCCGATAAATGCAGCATACTACCATGTGAATTAAAAAATCAGAGCTAAACTCAAGGCAGGTTATTGTATATTTCTATACTATTTTCTTTAAATATAGAAACTTTTAAATTCGAATTTTTAATAATAATTAATTATTAGAATTCTTTTTGTCATAGGTTTTTTTTTAAAATACGAACTTGGCAGTGTTTCAGACCAAGCAAGAAGTTATCTGAGTCTTGATCTGCCCTATATTACTGACCACAATGAAACTGAATTCCAAGACATCATACAAATGAATGAGTATCCTCTATAAAATGAAATTAGCCGAGCTAATGAATCAAAATTCATCACAATATGTATAACTTAGAATTTTGGGGTTATGTCCACAACATCGCTTACTGTTAAGTTTTGCAAAACAAGGGAAAGGATCGCCGTTGGAAACAGTGGTATTAGATGTTTTCGTCCCCAACTGTACTATAATTATCGTATTTGTACTACTTTTCAGGATATGTATGCTATAGTCTCGCTAATGGGCAGTCGTATGAATTATTAAGTTTAGGTTGTACTCGTTTGTTTCGTTTTTAAACTATATAAAATGAAGTGTCTATGTATAAACATATGCTAGTTCTTCTTTCGCTACGTATTTCTTGTGCTGAACACTGCTACATGTTTTAACAAAATATTTTATTGTTGAAACGTATTATAAGTTATCATCTTTCTGTACTAGAACTCATAGCAGTAGGTTTGGCAACGCTGCATCAGCTTTACTATTAGTTACCTGTTCAGGTTATCCGTTGTAAGATTTAAATTATGATCAAATAACATACGATTTTGTGCAAAAATACTGTAAAAAAATGTATAAATTATTATATCGAGCTTCCCAGTAGATTAAACCTTATACAAAATTAATAGAAAAGTGTATTTTTCAAATTTGAAGGCCTCAGTAAACTGTAATTAAGAATGCAAGATATTAATAGATATTATACTGAAATAAAATAAAATATGTTAGTCCAATTATTTTTCTTCTTAATATTGCAATGTTGTAATGTAATAAAATATTGTGATATGTATAAAGATTTTCAAAATTTTGCTGGTAACAACTCTTGAACGAGTGTTACTTTATATGAGCCCTTTTTTGCAAGTCTTCTGACACCAACCGTATAAAAGCCATTTAATGTAAATGTTCAGTAACTCAGTTACAAAAACACCATTATGCGTATTCTCGGTTTGATGAAACAAACATCTTTATGACTTGTTGGAACTTGTATCCATCCACTGTTTAATATTCTGTGTCACATAAGCACGGCTGGTCTGCCCTTAGACTGCGCTTACAGTCGCTGCCTGTTTGATGGTACCGTAGAACAATACGATGAATATGCTAACCGAACATGTCATAGCAGATTGCTTCATTGAAAAGTAGTTTCTAAAGCTGATTGAAACAAGAACGAGAAGAGTGCTGCTAAACATTACTTTATGTTCTCCGTATAGAATCGAAAGTAGATTTTCAAATTAAATGTATCCCGCTCTACTAAGAACACTGTATTAATCTAAAATGACACACGGGATATTATTATTGAAAAGAAAACATTTAATTTGATTGTCGTACCTACGAAAGCTACAGATTACAAACTTTTAGTCCTGAAAATAGTTGATATTATGTTAGGGTTACACACACAGAATCAAGTAACACACGAACTTAAGCAATAAGAATGACACTTTAAGTGTGCACACACCTCAACCAACTCGGGGAATGTAAGCATTAATAAACAACAGAGTTGCCGACAAAACGGTTGATAATGGGCCTAAATCGAGGTCATGTGCTGTTCAGTCATTTTCGATCGCACTGTACTATTACAGTCTATTATTTATCACGTGGTAATGGATAGGAGAACTGCCGCAAAAGTTAAATAAATATTAAATCTTATTATCAAAAAAATATGTTTGTCTTGCTCAAAAGCAGAACCAGGGACGTCTAGTTACAATATTTATAACATCTTAGTTTTTGTTCATATACATATTATTTATCTTTCTGTTGACTGTTGAGCATACACGAATACAGAAATTTAATTAAGCCCTTTACCGCCACGATATTGAGAACATCTAAATACGTATTTTGGTAAGTAAGTTGCCGTAGGAACTGTTAAAATTCAACTATCTGAAGTAAGTTTTGCTGAGGAATAAATACTTCCATTGTTGTTCAAGTTCAACAGTTCCTATTGAAGATGGCAACGTACTTGACGAAATACGTATTTAGGTTTTCTAAATATCATAGTAGTTTGTCAAATTTTTGTGTACTTGAACCACCGTCTTATGATTATCTATGATACTCTGTTGAGGCCGTTTGCGAAATTAAAAAAAACTTGCTATGCTAATAAGGAAATAAGAAAAATATGCATACTTTTGAAAATTGCGTCTTCTTCTTCTTAGGGTGTTCTATCTCTTTCGAGTCGTAGCGATCTTCTCTCTTATGCCTGTGCTGCGCGTTTAGAGTGCCACAGACATAGAGGACCTACAGCTTAAGGTGAGCTCTGAACCACCGGACGTGTAAACACTTCTACTCCAGAGAAAATTTACTAGGTAGAATATCTCGCTGGTTTGCCATTGCCTTGCGAGAGAGGATGGTTGTTAAAAATGCGATGTTCTGGTACTAAGAATTGAATCCAGAACCGTCAGCGTAGAAGTAACGCGTAACGCGCTAACCCCTAGCCCACGGCCGCCTAGGTTTTCTAAATATTGTAGTGGTTTGTCAAATTTTTGTGTACTTGAACCACCGTCTAATAGTGAGTCAATGACTTGCAGAGCGCAAGGTCAAAGCTTCCGTATTCTTTCTCTCTCGCACCAGTTCTCGCGTGCCAAGGTTATGGTACGTAATGATGTGGTAGACATCACGCAGTTGACAACCGCAATATTACCCCTTGTTTATTTGAATGCAGGTACGCAATTTTTTAAAGCGATAGGCATCGAGTCTGGAATTTGAACTCCCGACCCGCCGCATTAGAGACTAGTGCTATAAAAAATTTATTTTACAAACAAGTTGGAATAATTCATGCAGGACTGGGGGGAATTTAAGTCTGGATATCTTCAGGGCGTCGATGTAGGGTCCTAAGTTATCTTATTTTTATTGTATCTGTAGACTTATATGTGAGATTTATAGAGTAATTGTTGTGACTTTAAACAAAACATACATACATTTCTTTAACTAAATGATTAACATTGCATTTTCCTTGTATGCAATGGAATCTTACAGAATCCCATTGACCTTAATAAATTCTTCTTCCTGAAGGTACTCTTTTAGAATTAATGAAAACATTGTATTGCAAAGGTACTTGTAAGATCGACCAACTGTATAATTCGAGCATTTGTAATACAATCTCGTAGCAGTCGCAGAAAATTATGCAAATTGGCGGACGCAAATGCTCTTTGTCGCAGCATCTTGACAGAATGCCTAGAATTAAAATCATCATCGTCAAAGTTATTAACCGCGGCAACTCATCCATCGCGCAGATTAAATTCCATTGTATTTGACATTTCAACAGTTGATTACGGTCCTACCCGGTTGCAACTGCGATAGTGCGTGGATTGTTTTTGATTTGAAAATTTTTGAGTTTTTTTTGATAATGGAATCAGTATAAACAAAGTGTGTAAAATATTAGGATCCTTATTGATAATAATATTTATACCGAGTCAATATAAAAAATCGTTACGAACTGTAGAATAAAAGAAAAAGTAAGGAAGTTCTTAGAAGATATTTTTTGAAGAGACTCCTGTAAAGTAGGATTTTACTTTCTCTGTTTCGGCATTAGAATGACATTATTCTCGCACTACTTTTAAGACTAGAATGGAGTTCATTCTTAAACGATTTTGAGTGACATTTTGTTGTCAGCGATTGGTATGCCTGCGGTCTGACCTTAAGTGTATGTTCCCTGCTGGAAGACTTTATGAGATTTGAGTATTATCGCGATCTGTGGAATTTAAATTGATATATTTTGCATTAAACTATAATGTCGATTTCGTGTTAAATAAAGCCGAAACAGAGAAAATAGTATAAAAAACTCGTTACAGAAGGCCATTCAAGCACTCCTCCGTTCGCACACTTGCCGCTACGCGGCTTTTGTCCGAATTTCGGATTCGTGCTTGAATATGTTGCCTTCTGTAACTCATGTTTTAATATACTATTATTTTTTTATAATTTTTTAATACAATTTTGTCTGTATAGTGTAGGCATAACTCGTTTTGTACTTAACAAAATTACCTTCAAATAATAGTTTTTTTTTCTGTTACCTGTACCTAAACACTGCATAATCTATGCTTTCATCTCAAATACAGGGTGTTTTGCGACACTAAACCTCCATTCTTTGAAAATGTGTTAACGGTCAAATTTATATGCAAGAGAGTCATGTAATACGGCTGCCTTCAACGTTCCGTAAATTTTACTCTTTAAATGACATCACCAAAACATTCTAGCGGAAATAAATCCGGCAACCTTGCGGGTCATTCAAAAGCGTCTCTTCTTCAAATCCATTGACCCAGAAACTTTCGATTCAAATACTGTCGAACAACCAGTGCATAATGCGGAAGCGCCTTGTCCTGTTGGAATTGTGAGGCTGCATCATTTAAAGCAATATCTTCATCGCAGATAGCATCAGAGTAATACCTAGATAATTTTACCTGCTTTATATGTGTAATACTTAGCCGTTTAGAACTTTACGAAAATGTTTAATGTAATTTGTATTAAATGATAATTTTTTAATAGTTGTCGCAAGATATTTTATTGTTTCCTATGCTTTTAACTCAGATAAAATCAACGTGTCATATAGATAATATTATCTGTTTTTGTGGTATTTCCGTTATTAACCGTTTACAACGTCAAGCTTCGGTTTACTAAAAATTATGTTTGGATAATTTTATTATCTATTAACTGAGTTTGCATCATTTACATCAATTTTTATACCTTCATCGCAGGTACCATAGGGTTTTATCTAGATAATTTTACGAACTTTATTTATTCTTACTCGTTTGCAACTTTAAGCAACAGTTTCATGAACATCATATTTGGAGGATACTTTTCTTATCTGTTAGCTGCTGCTCGATCTTTTACATCTATCTTTAAATCTTAATAGTAGATTAAAGCAAGGTATTATCTAGATTTTAGATAATTTTAACTCCTTTTTATTATTCTTGCCCGTGTTCAACTGTGAACCACAACTTAATAAATATTATGATTGTATTACACTTTTATTATCTATTAGCTGAGGCTGCATAGTTTACATCAATATTTATTTATTTATCGCAAATAACATAGGGTATTATCTAGATAATTTTACGAACTTTATGTTATTGTTACGCATTTACAACTTTGAACGACAGTTTACAGAACATTATTTTTTTTATCAGTTAGTTCTGCTCGATCATTTACATCAATATTTATATCTTAATAGTAGACTAGAGCCGGGTATTATCTAGATAACTTTATGTACTTTATGTTTTTGTTACCCGTGTCCAACTATTAACGCCCGCTTAATGAAAATTATGTATGGATGGTAATTTTATTATCTATTAGCTGAGGCAGCGTTACTTACATCAGCAACATTCATCGAAGATGGCATCAGGTATTATCTAGATAATTTTGGCTGCTTCATGTTATTCTTATCCGTTTACAACTTTTAGCTACGGTTTAATGAAAATTGTATTGATAATAACTTATTACCTGTTAGCTGTTTCTCGATCATTTACATCTACAGGGTGTCCTTTAAATACCTTAAAAGCTTCAGGTAGCACTCTTCTGTAAGAAATACAGTCCTCAAAAACACTAACACGAACTTCCTATAGTGCTTAGTTTCCTCATACGAGACACTTAAAGAATATTATACTTGGCAACGTTGACGATGTCTTTGCATTTATGGAGAATTTAATTAGTAGGCCGACATTACATGAAGCAAAATCGAGATGTCCAAAAATTACGTTTTTATCATTTAAATTTTTAAATTACATAATATTCATTTATCATTTTTAACCGCGTCTGGTAAAAAGAGGTAATTAATAAACTGAATGACAGTGATCTTGATTTAAAAATTAGACTGTTCATTATTACTCTTCTCTGATATTTTTTAAATTGTTTGAATCATTCTGCCAATGCAAACTATTCTGCTGGATTTTAAATAATAAAACCAAAATCATTATGCACAACCCTTTTTGTATTTTATTAATTTACAAATTGTTCAAAATTTCTGCCTCCAACTTCGTGGCATTTCATTGCCCTTGTAATAATGGATAATTGGACACGCCGCAGCATGTCTTCGTTTATGGTTGTCGCCGCCTCACCTATACGCTGTACCAAATCTTCGTAATTTTCAACAGGCGTCAAATATACCAAGTTTTTCAAATGACCCCACAAAAAGAAATCAAGTGGCGTCAAATCGGGACTTCGTGGAGGCCAGGCTACCCTACTTCCGCGACCTATCCATTTTCGTGGATAATTTTCGTGAAACCATTGCCTAACTCTAGCAGCGTAGTGACTTGGAGCTCCGTCTTGTTGCATCCACATATCCCGACGAACTTGCAAAGGAACATCTTCTAATAAAGGTGGAAGGTCGTTATTTAAGAAATTTAAGTAGTTCTCAGCATTTAATCGGTTAGGTAGTACAAAAGGCCCAAGGAGTTTATTATCTACGATTCCTGCCCAAACATTCACTGAAAACCGAACTTGATAATTTCCGTGGTGCAGAGCATGAGGATTTTCATGTGCCCAGATATGTTGGTTGTGAGAGTTAAAGATGCCATTTCTCGTAAATGTCGCTTCGTCTGTCCACAGAATGTTGTTTACAAATCTTGCATTTCCTCTATGTTTTTCTAATAACCAATCGCAAAAGCTAACACGTTTCTCGTAATCTTCCTCTAATAAATGCTGCACTCTTACTTTATGGAACGGATAAAGTAGATCTTCCTTCAAGATGTTATAAACGGTGGTCTTGGAGGCACCAACAACTCTAGAAAGAGCACGCACGCTAGTACCCGGATCATCTGTTACAAGTTCCAGTACCTCCTCTTCTAAATTTCCGTTTCTAACATATCTTGGTCGGCCTCTATCAGCATTGGGAGCAGGACGGATATTTCCTGTTTCTCTAAGCCTTTGATTTGTAGCCCGAATTACCACATGGCTGGGATGTCTCCTATTCGGAAAACGCTGGGCGTAAATCCTAGCAGCTTGATTGCAGTTTCCGTGGCACTCCCCAAGAACCCAAATCATGTCAACGTACTCGTTTGTGTCGTACTCCATAGGAAATAAATGCAAAT
>JABXWE010084037.1:0-10982 GCA_014611495.1 Limonius californicus
GTTATGACCAGAGTCGGTTGGCTATGCATTTAATATGCGTCGGTGGAGGTTGTGACCGGAGTGGACGTTAAGACCAAATATCGCGGTGGACGTTGTGACCAAGGTGGACGTAATGACCAAAATTTAAAGTGGGCGTTGTGACCAGAGTGGACGTTGCGACCAATATTAGCGGTGGACGTAGTGACCATGGTGGACGTTAAGACCAAAATTTAAAGTGGGCGTTGTGACCAATATGGAGGCCAGAACTACCGGTGGACGTTGTGACCAGTGGACGTTGTGTCCTAGACCCGTATTCTTGTGTAATGTATTGTATTGTATGAAGCGGTGCAGGTTTTTTCCACCTGCAGCACTCAGGCCATATGCCCATTGTGCAATCCGCCCTGTTAGGGCTCGTCCCCAAAAAGCTCACTGCCCGCCGCGAAGGCTAGCAGCTGGTTTAAGGGGATGAGCTGTAAAACTTCCGGTTGCAGTATTTCTGCCCCAAGATATTTATGCCGCAGCCTCGTGAGACTGATGCATTGGCACATTATGTGAAGAGAGGTTTCGTCCCCTTCATGGCATAATCTGCAAGTGGGATCGTAAAATGCCGATCCTATGTAGGTGTTTGTTCAGGTGATAATGGCCCGTTAGGAGTCCTGGTAGGGTCCTGGTTTGCTTCTTGTTAAACTTTAGGAGCTGTTGGAACTTTGGTAAGGGTTCCTCTTCGATAAAGAGTTTAGCCTGCCTAGGTCCTTGTTCCGTCGACCAGTCCTGACAGAATTGGGTTTTCACCCACTTCTTCATTTCTAGTTTTGCATTGCATTGTGGATTCTGTTACTGTTGCATATATCGAATTTTCTATATAACAAATTTTTTCAGGGTCCTTTGACACTTCGATATACGGAAGTTCGACTGTACCGTACCGTAATGTTCAATAAATATCCCTCAACACTAAAATTTAATAAAATAACAGAATTAAATTTTTTTATATATATTTGTAGTTAGAGCAGCATGTTATACGCTATACATAACTTGGTTACAAGAATTATGTAACGGAAATACAATTCATATAGGACGGCTAGAGTGCTTCTCAGTAACTAAACTTTGTACAACGTGCTCTTTAAATAACAAGTATTACATTTATTGTATTAACTGATATACAGGGTGTATCAGAAATACTCCTGATCTACTTAATAGTATTGGTTTGTGGTAGGTGCACTTCTATCTTACTCTCCTTTGCATAACATGTCTTTGCACTCAAATTTATGTTATTATCCTGCGGTACTCAAACAATTTTGGGTCAAATTTTCAATTATTATTTTCTCATATCTTAAGGGTCCCATTGCCAAAGAAATGTTTTTTCTAGTTTGTATATATTGTAATCTACCATCGGATTGCATATTTGTACCTATTTCAGAATCACCCTGTATAGTTATTATTCATCAGTTGTCCGTATCATTGCTTTCAAATGAAGATAGCTGCACATCGTGAGGTAGTTTACGTTTCAATCTTTTGTGAATAGTTTTTTAACAATTGTATAGTATGTAGCTCCAAGGCACTGAAACAGCGTACTGTAGAAGTTCTTTGCCAGATGTTTCAGAAAACTTTGAATAGTCGAAATATTTAGTTCATCATGGATGTGGGTGTTTCTTACAAACCATGGAGCACTAATTATTATTAGTAAAACTTTATTTTGGACAGTTTGCACCTTCTTTAGATTAGTTTTTGATGTATCCCCCCATACTACGCCACCATAGGTTATTATTGGCCTTAATATTGATAAACATATTAAACACCCGCATTTTACCTTGAGTCTTGATTTACGATTTATAATTGTGTATAATTTGGTTAGCCCAACATAAACCTCATTTAGTTTTTTATTCAGGTGAAATTTCCATGTCGGTTAACGATCCATATGAACACCTAAGTATTTGACTGCCCGATCTGGTGGGTTCCATTCCACTTCATGGCGGATTATTAGGTCTTCCCAGAGTGAAAATGTTTGCTTCACGCTTACTGGCATTCAACTGAAGACGCCATCTTGTGCACCACGAACTGATTAAATTTATTTTTTTGTGGGATATGTTTCTGGCTATATTAATGTCATAATGTTGAGAGATTACCGCGGTATCATATGCGTATAAAATCATCCCCAATAGCTGGGAAATCAGATATGTACATGTTAAACAAAGTTGGGCCTAATATCGGTCCCTGTGGCATTCCTGCTTCTACATGTCTTGCTGAAGAGTGCTCTGTGCCAACATGTATTTTGAAAGTGCGTGATTGTAGGAAGCATCTTATTACAAGTACTGGGCACTTACGTAGTTTGGCTTGCACAAATTTATAAGGAAGCCGTATTATCCAACCTGCATCAAGAGCTTTACTTATACCTACGAAGAATTTAATTTAGCCAAGGATCTCTACTAAACGTTACTCAATTTGATTACACATGTCCTGCACGACTAAAAAAAAAGCATTTTCGTTTTCAAAGGCACACCATTATTCATAAAAAATGTTAAAAATTTTTGCAAACAGTTAAAAATTTGTAGAATGCCTTACGGGCGAGCACACCCACTGCACCGGAACCAACATGCTTACATTCCAGGGAGATCTACTGAATCGGCGCTACACGCTGTAGTGAATCGAATTTAGAGATCGCTAAATAAATAAATAAAATGTCTACTCTAGGAGTATTCATTGATATTGAAGCAGTCTTTGAAAAGGTTTCCTTTGAAAGTATTATCTCTACCTTACGTAGACATGAAATTGCACCTACTCCCTGTGATTGGATAAAGCACATGCTTACGATGACAGCAGTGCAATTTAATATAGGAGACAGCTCTATTACAGGTGTACTGATGAAAGGCTGGGTTTTGTCTCCACTGTTGTGGAATACAGTGATGGACAGCCTTCTAAGCTCACCCAATGATGCTGGGTTTTATACCATTGGATATGAGGATGACATTGCCCTCCTCATCACAGGGAAATTTCACACCTCTACTATTTGACACTTCTCTCAGCTTTTCAGATAATGTCAAATACCTGGGAGTTAGTTTTGACAAACAGCTGAATTGGGAGAAACATTTGAACAGACAAGTTACGGCATCAATCAAACTAGGACATGTGCAACCTCTTGCCTATCTTAGTTATACATGTGCTATATACTTAACCCCGGCGGCCGCCTTAGAGGTGCCTTCTACCACTCGACCTTTTTGTGGAGGAAGTAGCTGTGAGAACGGCTTTGAGGTTGCGCCATAAGGTTCTGTGGGACACAGCAGACAGGGGAGGCAGACATACCCGCATCCTGGATGAGGCAGTCGTCAAGGCCCCTCTTCTAGACGCAATGGTACCACTACCTCCCTATGCGTTCAATAAACACTTTAGTGTTTATGCCAATGCTGAGTCAATCCACCCTATGAATATATCCATCTTTACCAACGGATCTAAAACAAGACATGGAATGGCTGCCGGAGTCTTCTCCGATGACCTAAACCTACGCGCCACCGTATACCACTAGGCAAAACTGCTACTGCTTTCCAAGCGGAGGTAGTAGGAATAATGCATGGGGCAACCAACCAACGTATTGGTATCTACAGTGACCGCAGAGCCGCTTTACTAGCGCTGGGAGGTTGCAAAATTACCTCAGAAGTGGTACTGCAGTGCCGTGAAGCTCTCGACGATATCTCAAAAGATAATGCCATTTCCCTTATATGGGTGAAAGGACATGACGGTAACTGCGCCAATGAGGAGGCTGATTAGATTGCGAGACTGGCCTCCAAACAACCTATTTAGGGACCAGAACCCGTTATTCCTATATCCCTGAAGACACTAACCTTTATGCTATACCAAGAAACCCTAAAAAAGCACACGAAAATGGATAAACATTGAAAGTTTTCGTCATGCAAGGGCTGCTATTAGTGCACCGTCGCCAAAGACAGCCAAATATTGTGTGCAAATTGCCCCGAAAGAACCTACGACCAGTTGTAGGTATCTTATCTGGACTGCTCCCTGAATCAACACATGTACAGGATGAGACTGGCAGACAGCCCAAACTGTCGAGGATGCAACGGGGAGAATCCATGTTGGGAAACCTTTGGCCTGATATGGCCGAAATCAGCAACACCCTAGTTGCGGATGTCCTCAAGTAGATCCAAAGGATTGGATGACTTGGGTGATGCCCAAATTGGAGAGCTGCTGGGGAGGCAGCATATTGGGCCCACCTATGTGGCCTACGTACACGTGAGGTATTTCATCCTCCCAAACCTTACAATAACAATACAGGCGAGCTTTCAAAATAGATAAGAAGTATATTGTATGCTTCTTAAGAATTAGTAAAAACAATCACAATTAAAATTAGCAAAAGCACTTCCCTTTCCGCTTCTGAAAAGTTTTCAAAGGTTTACTGTGTTTGAAATAGGTACTCGAGCTATTTTGGAAATATCAGTGATTACATACATACACACAAAGGTATGCATATCCGCAGACAGATATTTTGTAAAAACAACTTTAGATTCTTACAAACCAAAAACAGACATTTATTTATTTATTTAAATTGAAATCCTTTTACCGTTAGGTGTCGGATTATAACCAAATTACAATACAATATAATATAATCTCTAATAAAACTTAATTCTACATAATTTTTTTTAACTGTGCTTAATTATTTTATTCCTTTTTTTTATCTCTTGCCAGGTTCCTTACTTCCCTCCACTGTATGTCCCTGATTTCCGCTGCTACCTGAACCTGTTCCTCCCATAATTTCAAAACTAATTTTATTAGGAAGCAATACAATTACCACGAGGACATGAAATATCCATAGTTTTCACCATAAAAAATATGTTTTACTTGACTGATCCACTTGATTGTTTTGATTTACTAGTTTTTCTAAATAACTTTTCTAATTTAAAGTTTACATTTTCGTATATACCTGCTTATAGTTCATACAGTATCAAATTCTTGAAATTCTATATAGCTTAACATAAATAGTTTTCGTAGTTGTCAACATTCACTTAATCTTGAAACCGGTACTACATTAAAATTTTAGTTTATGTTCCAGTATCATTACTATTTTCGACTCGGTAATCGTTACCATATCACATTTAAAACCTGAATGATAGCTTTGGCGATCAATATTATTCGCATTAAAATTTCACATTTTCAGTAAAAACTATGTAGATGCTTTTTCCCATAAGCCCCTAATTATAATCGAATCCTAATTAATGACTACGGAATAAATTTTACGCTGCCATAAAGCGAGCCGCAGAGGCCGCAGGAATATCATAACTGTTAGCTAGTTTATTTATACGCTTCTAACAAGCGCAACAGATGTCACATCATATACAATAAGAAAGTTAATACATCACAATGGTGTCTGAGAAGAATTATTCACACCTAATAACCATTAACGGAATTTTTAGACAAGCCATTTGCTGTGTCATGGCGCGAGATTTTTACACCCCACAAGTCTGGTGCATAGTCTTTAATTCCATTAATAATCGTCTAACGTTGAATCGGCTATAAATATATAACACGTTCCCTGTAAACTAAAGACAGGATGACAGGATATGTCGGCAACATACACCACTATAACCATTCGTTGTTTTACTGTCGGTAGATGCATTAGAACTTAACTACACGCCAGTTTGGAATTAATGCATAAACATTAACTAATGCTGACTGCTACTGGTAGGTAATATTTCGAAGCTTTAACGGCTATAGTTTATTTTTATTCAGCGTAACTACTTTTATCTTTAACATGTACTTAAGTGAAGGATATCTACTTCATCAACACCCATTAATTTAAATTCAGGACGTAATTTGTATTTCTTGTACAAGAAAAATGGTAAAATAGATATATTTATAGAACTATTCGATTCGGAATACCATGTAGTATAAATTTCAGGAAAGTGTTAGAATAGTTCTTTAGTTTTGTACAATGCAGTAGTTCAGGCACTGCTACAATTGGGCGGTATTGTGCCATTGTGTTCTGTAATCTAGACACATTTGAAGATGGTTCAAAAAATATTTAATTAAGCACGTAAAAAATGTTTGGATGAGAAAAACTTCCCACCAAAGGCGCTTCTTCTAATAGATAATGTTTCGACACAACCATCAGGATCGATATAAACTTTAATGTTATGTTTTTACCCCCAAACCGCACCGAAATTATACAGCCAATGGGCCAAACTGTGATACACAATATTAAAGTGGCTTACGAAAAAGTTATTGATTCACTTAATATGTAAAAGCAATGATTTAAGAAGCCCTTTGAAGAGCTAAATTTAAAAGAGGTTGTCAGGAAGTTGTATCAATCATGGAAAACAATAACTGAAAAAATATCAAAAAAACTTGGGCGCTATTTTGCCCAAAAAGACAATGGGATGACGAAGATGAGATTCGGCTGAAACAACAGTGGGAATCTGAATCGGTAAACAAATATTTAAATAACATTACGTAAATATTGAATTCTAGTGATCTACAGCAAGGGTTCCCAAAGTAGTCGATATTAATTCCATTTTAACAAAACAGAGAACAAAGATAGATCTATAATTTTTTGGCGATTTAAGCCTCAAAGTTACTAATCTTCAACCCAATATTGCTAATATTGCCAAGAGTCACCAGTACATCCTTCACATTGGTAATGTCAGTCAATATCACGAACTTGATAAAAGTCTATTAATGCATATGATTGGGCATAATTATAGAGGGGGTATTGATATCTAGTTAGCCTGGAAAGTTTCTAGTAAATAAAAGTGAATATGGTTGCTATGGTTACAACTACGATGTTTTATAAATAAGTTGTCAAAGTTTGACATTCATAAATTGAACGTTGATCAAACGGTGAATTTTTGAATATAGCATGTCTGAGAAAAAGATAGAATCTGAAAAAATCGAGTTTCGGTCAGTTATTAAGTATTTATTTTTGAAAGGGTTATCGGGCTAAGAAATTTTTGTTGATATGATGGAAACCTAAAAACTGGGTTGCGGAATATAAAAGAGGAAAATCAGATGTGAAAGATGAGCACGTCCTGGAAGACCAATTTCTATGATCACTCCAGAAAACATTGATTCTGTCCATGATATGATTTTAGAAAATCGACGTATTGGGATTAAAAATATTGCAGAAGCATTGCACATCTCCTATGAACGTGTGTGCCACATCATTTATCATCGAGTTGGGTATGAGAAAGCTTTCGGCCAAATGGATTCCCAGATGCTTGAACCTTAATCAGAAACGCGTTGGAATCACAACGTCAAAGGAAATCTGCCGCCGTTTTGCAGAAGATTCCTCAAAACTTTTTGGATCGGCTTGTTACTATGGACGAAACGTGGATCCATCACTATGACCCAGAGACTAAAGAGCAATCCAAACAGTGGAAGCACGTTGGTTCTCCACGACCCAAAAAATTCCGTGTTCAAAAATCGGCTGGCAAGATTCTTGCTTCAGTTTTCTGGGACAAAGATGGGATAATTCTGATAGATTATTTGGAACGGGGTAGAACTATCACGGGAGCATATTATACTGAGTTGCTAACTAAATTACGTAAGGCAATTGTGAAAAAACGTCACGGAAACTTGCCAGAGGTGTTATCTTTTTGCCAGACAACGCTCCTGCTCACAAGTCGTTGATTGCACTGCAAAAAATTGATGAAACTGGTTTTGAATTGGTTTACCACCCGCCCTATTCTCCGGATTTAGCACCGTCAGACTATTATTTGTTCCCAAAATTCAAAAAACATTTGAAAGGTAAAAGGCTTTCGACAAATGACGAACTAATATGTGCCGTTGAGGAGTTGTTATATTCATTAGTTGCCGCTTTATTAGAATTGGTCACAATGTAATGGCCGCTCCATAGGACTTAAAAACGCAATTTTAATTGCAGTTTTATGTTGCTTACAGTTTTATTAGTATTTTCCTTTCAGAAATCAATTTATGGCCAAACCAGTCTCAAGGTTTGTTCTTTCAGCTTGAGCTATATTTGCCGATTCAAAAACATTTCCAAGAATTTCCTGTTAGCTGCGTTAGCGTTCCAATATCGCTTCCCTAATATTTTCTCGATAGTCACACGTGGCGATTCGTTCTAGAACAAAATAGGCTGGGAATTTTGGTTGCAGCGGGGGGAAGAAGTCAGTAGATACTATACTCTTGGGCCGGAACGACGTTTTTTTGATAAAGAGTCTTTTCGCGGCTGCTCTGCTATATCGAGCATACCGTATCGTACTTTTGCTTTACGCAAAAGAAATATAATATATTCAGCAGTGTTAGCCCTAATATAGAGCAATTAGGTGTAATTGCTCTCTCGATGTATTCGTATAAAAGCGAAATTGATCCAGCGAAATTGAAAATTGTGCTTCATTGTTGCACTAAGGTTGATCCCGTGGAAATTGTGCTTTCGTCTACCCTTCTTTTCCTGCCGGACCGGTAGAACAACCCCAAACTGTACCTACATCTGTTCAACTCCTCGAAATTGTGCCTGCCTGCATTGAAAGTCAAGGTAAAATCTAAAGCGTTTTTGTGAAGTGAAACCTTACGCGCTACTTGCAAAATTCAACATCATTGAACCTTTTCTATTTGGAAACAAGAAGCGACCTTCAGTCGCGGACTGTCTTTGTTTGTAGTACAAAGTATAAGAGAAATTTTTATATATATATTATGTTTTCCTGTAAGCTCCGGCGTCGCTGGCTGCGTAGTCGATTGGACCAATTACGTGCGCCAACGACGGCGAGCCCCTTGGCTTGAGCGCTCAAATAATAATATTTGTAAAATAGAATTAATCAAAATCACCTGTTGCTGTCATTCGGTTGTATTGCCAATAATTTCATTATATGTGTCTTAAAATTCCGAATATCTTTTATTATTTTGTATTTGTACTTGTCTGTGCATGAATTTTGCAAGCTTCATATATATATATAGGAGGAGGCACAATAAAGGCGTGTTCCATTCCCGTAAGCTGTTGGCTTCTCGGCCTTCCACGAGGACCTACACAATCAGCTGGATTTGGAAGGTGGCGCCCACCAATTTTGACTTACCCTGTACACAACTACGAAGATTTCCTCCCGTAAGCAATTTCCGCGAACTCCCCCTACTCCTCTGAGCTAAGCTCGACGGAAAAGCCCTTTTGGCCCGTAACCGAGTGGTTTGCAGACCAAGACAAAGATTTTTTCTGAATGCGTTAGAGTTACTTTATGAACATTCTGCTAAATGTATAAGTCTTAAAGGATATTATGTTGAATAAATAAAATTTTGTTTTGAAATATTGTGGCGTTTTATATGGTAGGGTAAATACTTATCAATACCCCCGCGTATTAGATTTATGGAATATAAATACAGTTGATTCCGGTTAAATGGGTCACCGCTTAATCGGGACAGCCGCTTATTTGGGCCAAATCCTAAAGGGGAACGAAATAAAAGAAATAACAGTGGGTATTTGGGACATCAGTCTGTTTAATCTGGAAAGTAAATTTAAGATCTAAATATATAGAACAATGGCAAAACTTTCAGATCATAAAAAAAATTTAAACAGTTTAATATGCATTATTTACTAAATGCAGTGAATAACAGCACTTAAAACGTGTTTCTTAAACCTTGTTCATCAGACATCACATATGTTTGCTGTTGCGGCGTAGGTAGACATTGTTAGGCGGGGTGGAGTTAACGTATATTCAGTAACAGCTACACCAAGGTACGCCACCGTACGTATGCGCCATATGGTACTATGACAGACTCGCTTTTTTGCATTTTTATTTAAAAATTTATAACCCTTGCCAAGAAGATTTTTCTGTTGTTTATATTTTTGTTCAAGAATTTACTAAAGTCTAAGAAAAACATTAATTCGTTAATTGTGCGTGGAGCATATTAGGGACAGCCGCTTAATTGAGCCAAACGTATTCTAGTCGGAATGTGTCCTGATTACGCAGAATAAATAATCTAAAAAGTTACATAAGCGTCTTTTTTCGTGTCTTATTATAATTACGTAATAGAATAGAATAGAATAATAAAATAAACAGTTGAAAAATCCTTGAAGGGGTCGACAGTCAAAAAAGTTTGAGGACCTCTGATCCACAAGTTAGTTCTGGGAAAGACAACTGGACGAAATAACGACAGAACATATTTTACAGATCTAGATTTAATTACATTGGCATAAAAAGCTGACAAGAATGTTTTAAATATTATTGATTCTGAAAGTGAATTTGGATAACAATCCTATAACATTTTCTCGACGGTTTCAATGGGTAAAAGAAACTAGCATTCCAATGTTCTATTAAAAAGATTTAAAAAATAAGCCAAAACACATTTTGTGAAAACACAAAGCAGCAATACAGGGAATTTTTCTTTTTAGTATACATTGCCTATGTATACTTTTAAACAGAACGCGTCAATTACACCTATTGTGTAGGCAACCAACTACACCGACAACTAAAAAACAGAAGCAAACGTTACGGTAGTTGTGAATTATTTGAGTATCAAGGTTATGTTGATGTTTATATTAAATAAGTATTTCACCCTGTATATAGCACGCAGATGCTGACTTTTTTGTTAAATAGAAAAATCGACAGGGTGATGTTTCTGTGAGGTCGTGAACATTGTACTTCTTTTGTACAACGAAAATACATCAGCGGCAAAGTGGTGTAATGGTCAACATAGCTGCCTTCCAAGCAGTTGATCCGAGTTCAATTCCCGACCATCGTAAACTTTTTTTAATTATTATTTTTTGTTATAACTATTAATTATGATTTCTTCAACGTAGCATAAAATATTTCATTTCATTTCTTCGGTTAAAATGTGATTACTTTTAATTCTTATTTTATGAGAATTTATTACGCATCCCTCTGATTTAAATTTTCTAACAATTGTTTGTATGGTTCGAATACAAGGAATAGGTCTTTCTGGATATTTTACTGAAAATAAGTTTCTCACAGTTCTCAAGCTGCTACCATTCTGATATCGCATTAGAATTTCCATTTTTTCGTCTTTACTGTACATGGATGTATAAAAAACGCAAA
>JABXWE010084039.1:0-10429 GCA_014611495.1 Limonius californicus
AATTTATTAAAACGATTGACTTCCTCTATTACCCAAGATTCCCCGGACAACTTACTCGACGGACAACTACATCTAATGAACGAAATTGCCATTTCGAGATTTACTCATTTTACGCAACCAAAAATTTCAGACAGACTTCGTGGTACTAAATTTTCCACCCTTAATGAAGCAATCACTATTGCTGTATCTGAGGAATCATCACTTAGAATGATGAATTCAAATCCAAATGCCCATGGAAAACAACCACTTAAATCTAATTTATTCGAGAAACGTTATTGTAGCTTTTGTAAAACAAATACGCATGACACAGACAAATGTTATGTGAAAAACAAATTTGGTAAAGTTATGCAAGTGCAACCTTTGAATTCCCAGTTTGTTAATTCTAAACCACAACAACAACAATTACAAGTGAATTCCCCAAATCCGAACTCATTTCCTAATTATAACGTCAAGATATGTGCTTACTGCAAGTTCAAAGGTCACCACATCAGTGAGTGTAGGAAACGCAAGTTTAACGAATCTCGTAGAAACCAAATTCCACAGATAAATTCTTTAAACTCGACAAATCTCCCTGCAGAAGCCAGTGCAGAGGAGGACGTAACGTTGATCATGGCTTAAATTTATCAAATGTATTCACAATTTCTAGTTCCAACAAAAATCTTACTATTTCTTTGAAAACTATTGACAATTTCAATAAAAACAAGCAATTCACATTTTTACTCGACACAGGAGCTACCATTTCCATATTAAAGCTCTCTAAACTAAATTCGCGTTCGAATATTAATTTTAATGAGCAAGTGACTTTGAAAGGTATTTCTCTAAATACAATTACGACATTAGGTTCAATTATTCTTCCTCTTCAAATCCAATACATTACCATTTCTACGAAATTTTATTTAATTAACGATAACACTAACATTCCTTATGATGGTATTATCGGCAGTGACTTCTTATCAGCTCACGAAGCTACTATCTTTAAAATGAAAACACTACATTTACACAATATTTCCATACCCTTAAATTCTCACATAACTAACTCTTATAAAATATGTGCACGTACAGAAGTAATTGTACCAATGCACGTCTTAAATCCTGAAATTAAAGAAGGATTACTACCTCAGGTAAACTCGATCCCTGGAGTGTTTCTTTCTCGTGCGATCACTAAAGTTCTTTCTAATAATTTGTGTTTAGCTTCTATAGCAAATACGACGCAACGTGATTACACATACACTGTTACTTCAGTACGATTATTACCCATTGAAGTAAATTCCCAAATTCTTTATTCTAATTTTTCTAAATCTACTAATTTATTACCAGATTGTTATAATTCCTTTTATTACAACGAATCTTCTAATTTCTCCAAGCGAATTGAACTTTTAAAACAAAATATCCGCACAAATCATCTAAATGTCGAAGAAAAAGAATCTTTGTTGACTTTATGTTCCAATTTTCATGATGTTTTCTACCTTCCTGGAGATTCTTTATCTCAAACGAATGCTACTAATCATAAAATTATTACTACTTCTAATTCTCCTATAAATTCTAAAATTTATCGTTACCCTGAAGTTCATAAACAAGAAGTCAATGTTCAAATAAATAAAATGTTAGAAAACAATATTATTCGTCCTTCTAATTCTCCTTGGTCTTCTCCGCTTTGGGTTGTGCCAAAAAAGGTCGATGCTAGTGGTAAAAAGAAATGGAGAATTGTAATCGATTATCGCAAACTCAACGACATTACAATTGGAGATGCTTTTCCGCTTCCAAATATAGAAGACATTCTTTCACAAATAGGACATGCATCTTATTTTACTACCTTAGACCTTGCCAGTGGATTTCATCAAATACCTTTAGCTCCCGAAGATATCTCTAAAACTGCTTTCTCTACCCCTACTGGTCATTTTGAATACACTAGGATGCCATTCGGATTAAAAAATGCACCAGCAACTTTCCAACGTTTGATGAATAACGTTTTAACCGGAATACAAGGTACCAAATGCTTTGTATACCTTGATGACATTGTTATTTATGCTCATTCGCTACAAGATCATCATTCTAAACTCTCTGAAATTTTAGAAAGATTGCGAACCAACAATCTTAAATTACAGCCTGATAAATGTGAATTCTTGCACAAAGAAGTTTCCTATTTAGGTCACATTATCACGGATCATGGAGTTAAACCAAATCCGGATAAAATTAAAACAATTAGTGAATATCCGATTCCAAATTCTCCAACCCAGGTAAAATCTTTTCTTGGTTTAGCTGGATATTACAGGAAATTTATTAAAGATTTTTCTAAAATTACAAAACCACTTACTATATTACTTCACAAAAATAATAAATTTTTATGGCAAAATGATCAACAAAAATCTTTCGAACAGTTAAAAACAATTTTATCGCAAGACCTAATATTACAATTTCCAAATTTTTCAAAACCTTTTATTCTTACCACCGATGCTAGTAATTTTGCAATAGGTTCTGTGTTATCGCAAGGCGACATAGGACAAGATTTGCCTATAGCATACGCATCGCGCACCCTTAACAAATGTGAACAAAATTATAGCACCACCGAGAAGGAACTATTAGCAATTATTTGGTCGATCAAACATTTCCGTGTATATCTCTATGGGAATAATTTTAAAATCGTCACAGACCACCGACCCCTAATTTATCTCAAAAATTGTCGAGACCCCAGTTCTAAATTGGCTCGCTGGAGGTTATTACTAGAAGAATATACATACGAAATAATTTATAAGCCCGGAAAAATTAATTCAAATGCCGACGCATTATCCAGAATTCCTCCAATTTTTGCTATTTCCTCTGATGTAACATTCAACGATTTTCTGAAAGCTAAAAATTGTAATCAACTGCCTTCTACTCTAATTGAGATTTATGACACTTCTATTATTCACTCTCCAAATTTAAAACTGTTATTTCACTCGCTAGATAACGAAGAGACGTTATTTACAACTTCTATCTTACAAAATAATAACTTGCAGCCTTCAAATTGTGCAGCACTGAGTGAGTGTGAACGCATATCAGCTGACTATTTACTATCCTTTCACAAAAGTAAACATTTTGACAAAGTGTCTTATCAAACATTATTTAAATGCCTAATTCCAATTTCTCTTTATTGTCAACAAAATAAAATCAAGAAACTTGATATTTTAAATCCTTCCGACGAATTTACTAACCTTAAATTGAATTATTTGATAGATTTACTTAGATTCCTAATGCCCGAGACGACCAAAATTTCTATTTACTTAAATAAAATTACTACTGTTTTACCTGAAGACATTCCTAGAATATTAAATGAAAATCATGATTCTCCTTTTGCAGGACACCCCGGATTTCACAGAACGTATTCTAGAATTAAATCAAAATATAGTTGGCTAAACATGTACAAAGATGTTCGAGATTATGTTTCAAAATGTGAATCATGTCAAAAATCCAAAATTAATCGTAACCCAACTAAACTTCCAATGACTATTACTACAACTAGCGATCAGCCTTTTGAGAGGATAGCCCTAGACATTGTTGGTCCCTTACCTTTGACCGAAAATGGTAATAAATTTATTCTTACTATACAAGACGACTTGACTAAATTTTTATATGCCGTACCAATACCTCAACATACTGCTGATATTGTTGCAAAAGAATTTATTAAATTTATTAGTTTATACGGAACTCCCTTATCTATTCTGACGGATCAAGGCTCTGAATTTATGTCAGAATCTTTCACAAAGTTAAATAAATTACTCAAAATTCATAAAACGAATTCCTCTGCATATCATCCACAAACTCAAGGATCATTGGAAAGAGCACATGCTGTTTTAAAAGAATATTTAAGGCATTACGTGCAAAATGATCAAACAACATGGGATCAATTTCTTCCAACAGCCATTCTTGCATATAATTCAAATACACACTCTGCGACTAACTTCACTCCTTATGAACTTCTATTCGGACACAAGATTCAAATTCCCACTGAACTTAAAAACTCTGCTAACTTCCAATATACCTACGAATCTTATCTCGATAATTTAAAATTAAGAATGAAAAATTCTCATCAACTCGCAAAAGAACGTTTAATTACAAGTAAAAACAAATCAAAACTTAATTATGATCAAAAATTAAACATTCCTTCTTTCTTGCCAGGTAACCTAGTTTTATTGCGTAATGACTCTTCAAAACTTACCGAATCAAAGAAACTTCAACCAGCTTATAATGGACCTTACGAAATAGAATCTCTTACGGAAACGAACGCCATATTAAAATTAGGAAATAAACGATTACAAGTCCATATCAATAGACTTAAATCTTTTGCAGATTAAATCTTCTAACTGCCTGCCATGGGTTTTCCATTAAGCCCATTACAAATGGTTCAGGATTGGTCTACATTCCAAGGGGAACTGCAAGTGTAACTGATTCTACCTGGAATCTACTCGTACACTTGGATCTCTCTACCTTAGAAAATGAACTTCATAATTTCATACGTTTAGAATCTCAACTCCGTACCTTATGCTCACATTCTAATATTGGCCCTATCCAAAGACCATGCGAATATGCCCTAGCTCAGTACATTCATAAACGAACACTTATGCAAAGGCGATTTAAAACACTTACTGATCTAATTAATCACGATCAAACAAAAACCCGAAGATCTCTAGACTTTTTGAGTACTGCCTGGAAATGGATCTCTGGCACACCTGATGCCTCAGATGCCGAGTATTACAGCGACGCCATTCAATCTTTACAAAATGACCAAAGCAGAATTGAGAGTTATCTAAAGAAACAAACTCAGATTGTAAGCAACACCATTTCTGTTTATAATGATACTATGAACGATCTGCAGAACTTAACTGCAAAATTTAATGAAAATATTGATCAAATTGAAACTCTTGCAAAACAACAAAAACTTGCCAACCAACACCTTCTAGCTACCATTAGAATTGCTGATGTCATTAATCAACTTGGTTTCGTAACCGAAACACTCGATAATCAAATCGATGATATTCTTAATTCGATTCTTTTTGCCAAACAACATATTTTATCCCCTATTATTATTAGCCCAAGAGCATTCATTGCCGAACTATCCAAAATTGTTTCATATTTACCTGACCAACGCAAATTTCCTGTAACTTTAGCACCTCAATTTGGACATATGTTATTAGAACTGTGTACTCTGGATGTCATTTACCATACAACAAATTTAATTTTTATTATACACATTCCTTTAATTGATTCTTATGTATATAATTTCTATGCTATTCATCCATTACCTATTCCTAATCCTATAAACATACATGAACATCAAATAATTAATCCTAATTATAATTACTTGTTAATTACTAAAGATAAGCAGCGGTATTTATTGTTGAATGATGTCTCACACTGCAAATTTATTTCATCTGCACATTATATTTGCAAAAGTCAGGAATTACAGACAAAACCTAATGATGACATCTGTGAAGTTATTCTGTTTAGACATACACTAGCGCAGATTCCAACCAACTGCAGGAGAATTTCCTTACAAGGCCCTTTATTTTTATGGAATTACATCACTACTAACCAGTGGATCATCACCTCAACTGATGAAAAGCGCATAGATATCATCTGCAACGATACTACAAAAAATCAAGTAGTACCTTCTACCTTCTTACTACAATTAGATCCATCATGTTACGCCTACATGGGAACGTTATTTCTACATGGTGAAAATAATCCTAAATCAAACACAACCGTCTACTTTCCAGAAACTCCAATTTTCATCGAATGTTGTCAAGAAATCAACAACAAAAAGGAAGAAATTCACGAACTACATTTCCGCAAACTTGATCCTGTTCCGATGCATATTAGTGAACTCAACCTGGCACAAAAACAATTAAAAGAAGTTTCCGACGGATTAGACGTTTTATTACTCCATCAGCATGTTACCAAACATTTGCCTTGGTACACCTTTCTTTCTGTGATTGTAATTATAATTTTGTGTATATGTTGTTGCCAATATTGTTGTCACTGTAATCCTGTATACCTTTGTTATCGTCGCCTTATACGTCAAAGAAAGGAACGACCCACATGTTTACAGACTTTCAACAACTGCTCCTCCAATGATGTCCATCATACAGAATCCCATTCAACCACTACAGATGAACAAATTTCGTTGGAAAATCATTCCCTTCAGTCTACAGGACCAAGCGCGAGACGTTCTGCCCGTATACAAGCACAGAAAAATCCCGCCAATAGTGACCCAGTATGGCCAACCGAATAACTCAAAAAGGATTTTGAGTCTTCTCCGCCCGAAGGTGTTACATATTATATACCCACAAATTATTCCATTGTTGTTACTTCTAATAATACATTAATCATTAGACATTTTATCAGAAACTAAAGTTTCCGAACTAACTGAAGATAACTGAAGATAAACAATCATAGATCACAAGACTGTTCAATGTGCACTGATGAATTAGTATAAATAGCCTGTCAAATTTATTGCATTAGAGAGAGAGATTTGTTCCTACCACATTTTCAACAACGTTGTACTGCTACTGCTACTATTTTATTATTCTATTTTAATTATAATTATAAACTACGAAATTCTACAAGTATTTTATTTTTCCCTTGTTGTGCTTTTAATCCATAACAACATCTACAGCATCCACTTCTTATTCTGGTCTAACGTTGACAACTCGAATGCAAAATTTGAATTTTTGCAAATCAGGAGACTTACAACCGCCTAACCACGAATTTCCACAAAAAGATTATAGCAAATATGCTCTTTTGAGCTGCGTGGAAATGTTTGAATTATTTTTTTCGGAGGATCTATTGAGAGAAATTTTACGTCAGACAAACAATTATGCCCTTTTTAAAAATAATCCATTGCCAAATATATCTATAGAGGAAATAAAAGTTTTTCTTGGCATTTTGCTACTAAGTGGCTACAATACTCTACCCTCCAAGAGGAGTTTTTGGGAAAGTGCAAAAGATGTGAGAAACGAAATGGTGGTAGAAGCAATGCGGCGTGATCGCTTTCTGCAGATTTGTCCTTTATACATTTTGCAGACAACAATTCGATTGATGCTACTGACAAGATGTATAAACTACGAACTTTGACAGACGCCTTGAAAACAAAATTGAAGGAGCATTTTGTGCCCGAGCCAAATCTCTCATACGATGATTCTATGATTCGGTATTATGGTAGACACGGGTGCAAACAATTTATCAGGGGCAAACCTGTTAGATTTGGCTATAAAGTGTGGTCTCTGAATACTCCCGATGGGTATTTAATAAATTTCGAAATTTATCAGGGGAAAAACCCTCGTTCAAATACAACTTATGAACAACTCTTGGGGAAATCAGCAGCACCCCTTCTACAAATGATCGAAGAACTAGAAGAAAAGCGACACAACAGATTTAACTTTTTCTGCGATAATCTTTTCACTGGGGTTAATCTGTTATGTACATTGAAAAATAATGGGTATGGAGCCACAGGTACTATCAGAGACAACCGAATCCCTAAAGAGTGTCCTCTAGAAGAAAAGAAAAAATTTGCCAAAAGAGCTCGAGGTGCTATTTATTCTGCACTTGAGAGAAATTGCGGAATTATTTATGTACGGTGAATGGACAACAGTGTTGTCACTCTAGCAAGTACTTGTTTCGGTGTGGCACCAGTCAAATCGGTAGAACGATTTTCGAGATCAGAAAAACGCAACATTCCGGTGCCACGTCCCGATATTGTTATGCAATATAACAAGAATATGGGCGGCACCGACTTGATGGACGGCAACGTGTCATGGTAAAAAAACACCTTATATGTTATAAATGTACTTCCATAATAATAAATCTTGCAGTTACCGTATTGGTATACGATCTAAAAAATGGTACTGGCCTATTTTTACCTATTTGGTTGATGTAGCCATTGTAAATGCCTGGACACTGTACAGAAAATCTGTTCGTAATATTAGTCAGTTAGAATTTAGACGAAACATTGTTCAGGTAAATATTGAAACTAATCGAAATAGCCTAAATATTTCATATTTCATATTTGCAGACCTATCTGACACGTTACAAAAATCCTCCTAAAGCTACCGGAAGAGTACCCACGCCATCAGGAAGTGATTCTCGTGTTGTTGCCGATATACGGTATGATGGCCTTCATCATTATGTGATTCCGATCCCAGGGGGTAAGAGAAGGAGATGCGCCGGACCCGCTTGTTCAAGCCGAGGAAGAACTATGTGCAGTAAATGCGATGTAGGATTATGCATAGAGTGTTTTCTAACTTTCCATAATAAATAATTAGAAATAAAAACATTTTTATAATATCGGAAGTAATTACCTGTAAAGCGCCTAGCGGTCCCATATGGGAACGGCCTATTCTACGGTTACTGTTTTCTTTTCTTTAATAATTTTGCCACAGTATCTTCAAACAAATTATCCTATTTAAGATTTTAAAATAAAAAATGTGTTATTAAAAAAAAATTAATTCTCGGCGCTAATGGGTTAAGATCTAATCACAAACGAACGAGGTTGGTCCGTTGAACCTACTGACTGAATCGAAGATATAATCTTATTTGGGCTAATAAAATGTTTCTTTCTTATAATGTTTCATATTCTGTTAACTGTTAAACACGTCTTTATATATTAGATATGGCCCAGCTTCGAAGATGTAATTCAGTTCGTGCTGCTGCATGCCCGTTAGAGTATTTTTTACACATATTGTTCCCCATACGTTAAAAGCGTTACAATATAGAGCTGTTCTTTTTCCGCTGAGTCTATCTAGCAGGCTGTGACAGTTTAACGTAGTTGTTTACAAGTTTAATTATAGTGAAAGTTGTCAAAATACTTGAAGGTTTTTAACATAGATAATTTGAAAGAAATCCGTTCCCACGAAACCATGGAATTAAATAATGAGCAAACCGTAGAGAATGATTTGAGGAAATCAATCGAGTGTTTGGCGACAAGTCATGCTCCTTAGCTAGCGTAAAGCGGTGGTATAATGAATTTCAACGTGGTCAACTTTCCTTAAATGACAATTTTCGAGCTCCTAAGCCAAAAACGATAGTTACCGAAGAGAATATTGATCTTGTACGAAACATGAGATTTATAGATTGGTGTGAAAGCAATTGACACCATTTTACACAAACATTTGATGGTACGTAAGGTTCGTGTCCGTTGGATTCCCCACAATGACTCCAGTTCAAAAAGGAAACTTTGTGGCATGGTGCAGATCTACACTGGATCGTTTTGACAATGGATCGTCTCATTTGGTGTATAACATCATTACAGGTAATGAAACGTGGGTATACTGCTATGACCCCGAAAGAAAGCAACAGTCGGCAGTTTGGGTCTTTGAAAACGAATCAGCCTCAACAAAAGTTGTTCGTGAAAAAAGCCGAAACAAAAAGATGGTCGCCACATTTTTTGGAATTAGTGGACTTGTTTCCACTGTAGCACTGGAGGAACGTCGTACTGTTAATGCTGAATGGTACACTACAGTTTATTTGCGCCAAGTTCTCCAAAATATTCGCGAAAAACTTCCCAGAGGAAGGATCATCTTGCATCAAGATATCGCTCGGGCTTACACTGCTGCTCGAACGACTGAGTATTTGAATGCCCAAAACAGTGAAATAATGGGTCATTCGCCTTAACAGTCCAGACCTAGCACCTAATGATTTCTTTTTATTTCCGCGTGTAAAGAATCAGTTGCGGGGTTTATGTTTTACATCGGCTGATGAAGCGGTTGACGCATTTAAAAATGAAATAAATAACTTAACATGGGAAGATTGGAGAAAATGTTTTGAAGATTGGTTTTCACGGATGCAAAAATGCATTGACTGTGGAGGGGAATACTTTGAAAAATTATAAATAAATTTGTTTTGTCAGTATATTGTGTGTTGTTTTACTAGACTCAGCAGAAAGAGTATCGCTCTCTTTGCCTAGTGTGGATTAATAAAACATATATAGGGAATCCAAAACATCTGAAGTAATATTTTTGCATTTTAATAACTATTAAACACGTTTTTTATACAGGGTGATTCATTAGCCTCGTTACAAATTTTGGCAATGAAAAGCAGTTGTAATTCCACGAAGAAATGTTCTGATGAATGTAGGTTCTATCTTTCTTTGTTAAAAAGTTATAGAGTTTTTAAAATAACTATCTCTTTGAACGCTAAATTAAGTTTGAAAAACGTAGTAGCCATGGTTTAACATAAAACAAATTAGTAAAAAATATTCACATGTCACCTTATCATCGACAAGGTGTACATTGTGGCGACCGGGTGGCGCAGTGGGCGAGAGTCCGCTTCGCAACCGGTTGACCCGAGTTCGACTCCCGTTGTGGCCCGAATTTTAATTAATTCGGGAGCAGCGGGAGTGACTCGGTAGCATAGTTGGGGGGGTTTTTCAAGGGTGGGGCATGTTAGACTCGTGCAT
>JABXWE010084061.1:0-12209 GCA_014611495.1 Limonius californicus
TTGCGGCTGTTGGTTGAAGAAGTCTTCCACAGGTATCTGTATTTCTGTGTCAGACTCAAAATGCCGCCGTTTTAACGCCTTTTTCAGCGGTACAAAAATATGGAAATTCCAAGGCGATAGATCGGCATTATAGGGGACTGCTCTAAAATCCTCCATTTCTTTCGCTGAAGATGTTCTTTTACCACATTAGCAACATGAGGCCTAGCATTGTCGTGCAACAAAATGACCACGCGTAAGTTTTTCTGGACGTTTCCGTCTTATTGCTTGATGAAGGTTGTTCAAAGGTTCATTGTACAGATTTGCATTGACATTTACTCCAGGTTCCTTAAACTCTATCAACAAGGGTCCTTCATGGTCGAAAAAAATGTTAACATCACCTTGTCTACAGAAGGTCATGCTTTGAACTTCTTCGGTTGTGGTGAACTGGAATGTTTCCACTGCATCGACGATAACTTACTGGATGGCTCTTAGTAATGGCACCAAGTTTCGTCACCAGCAACGGTTGACGGAAGAAAGTCATCACCATTTTACCTATAGTCTATGAGGTGTTGCAGAGATAAGCCCATTCGCTAGCATTTTTGTTCATTAGACAAGAGACGAGGAATTCATTGCGAACAAACTTTGCTGTAACTCATATTACGAACAATACTATAGACAGATCCTACACTAGCACCAACAATTTCTGAAATTTCTCTAATTGAAATTCGACAATCTACTAAGGTCTTCCACACATGCCATATTGTTTTCTGTTAATGCAGTACACAATGCACCCGGTCGCGGCTCATCCATGGTCCCTTCTTTGCCATTCTTAAATTTTCGGTACCATTTCTTCACAGTTGGGTACGCAATACATACATTTCCATACACTGCTTGCATTCGCGTATGAATCTGCAATGACTGCACACCCCCAGTACATTTAGACTTAGTTTAGCTAATTATTTTCAATTAATTACAAACCACCGGACTCTAAGAACACAATAAATCCACAAAATACCGGTTTATATAGTCATCTTGAAATACTAAAACCAGCACCCTTTTCTACAGGATGGGTCAGCTAAATTGTCTCACCCTAAAAGTGGTTGACGTAGGCCAACATACATGTTAGCTGTAAAGTTTTTGATAACGACCTAAAATTGTTTTGGTGCCCGACCTACAACAAGTTAGCTAAACAATTATAGAAATCTGTAATATTTTTCAGTGTGGAAGCTGAAAGACATTACCTTGTCCCCAATGTGCGTAATACACCTTCAGGACTGCATATTAACAGCTGAAAGCGTTAAGTCAGGATGGTCGAGAGGGTTGCACAAAGTACGCAACATTTTGGTGGCCATTGATGCACAGCTCCTCTTCCAATCCTTCATATACATTAGCTAAGTAATTCCTAATAATCAAATTGTAGAGAGCAAGATCACCACCATGTTGACATCAAAGTTTTTATCATACATCGTCCAGATTTACCTTCGTTTCTTAAAGAAGTTTCAAGGCTGCTAAATAGTTTTTCAGGCGGTGGCCCTCTAGTTGGATAGTACCTACTGATATATAACTTGCCGATTGCAGTTGGGGACTTAGCTGGTTCAACCTATAATTGTTTAACATAACCAGGAACAACGAAATTATCACAAGTTAACTAAGTTATAATTTCGCTAATACCAACACAGGATCATGTTCCTCTATATTGTTACTTTTATGCCTGTAACTGATAAGGGGTCCTTTGTCCTTATCGCCGGGATCACCAGAGAAACAGCTACCCTTATGTTAAATGATTTAATTTATTCATTTGCTACGTACTACAAAACTATTACAACTTATTCTAAAATACTATATTAAAACTACTTACAAAAATATAAACAGGTATATCGCCATTACTGGGTTTTATTCTTGGGAACACCGCCAACCGCCAGCTATGCACTATCTACTCTTCGCTATCAACTGTTTTTCTATGCACTGTTTACTGTCCCTAATTCAATCTTAAGCGTCCTTTTATAAATTCTCTTTTGCATCCATAAGCGATGACCTGGTTATTACTTAATTTCCCTTATCAAGCATATTACTTATTCCACATTGCCTAAATTAATATTCTAATGTACTTTGATTTTGCTGAGTTAAAATGACATCACTGCTTGCAACATAAATGTGTATGCAATTGAAATCACATTACAACAGCTATGAAGCAATAATAATTTATTTTAGTATTTTGGATATTGGGGTCGTAACATTATGGGTAACGTACAGAAAGGATTATCATGGATTGCATATGAAAAAATCACTATGTTTTAAATTTCAGGCCGGTTTCAATTCGTAAAACGTTTAACCCAATCCGGAACGCACAAAATATTGTTTAAAAATTATTAAGTACTAATTATGACAGATTCCTAAAATAATAGTGTCTTGTTTTGTCGCCATAAACTGAACATTAATCTCTGAAAATATTTGAAATTCGTGCATGATTCATGTGGAAATTATGCCACGGGTTTCAAACTTTATGTTTTATACCAACGAAGAATAATTAATCAAAAGATTTTTTGAAAAGCGATTGCGCACGTATTCTGGAAGAAGTTATATGGGTATCGTGTTCAAGGCTCTTCAAATTGAATATCATTGCGCTGATGTCGTCGGCATGTCAAACAAATTCTGAAAACTCGAAAAACCAACAGAACATTATTGTTCAGTAGTGAACTAAACTAAAACAATATCATAATTTTCTGTCCGCAAGTCGCTGGCGACCGTCTTTTAAGCCACGGCAAGCTTGAGCAACTTAAGTAACAGTAAGGAATTCCTCCTTAACTATCTTCTTGTTCTTGTTTTATATACAGGCTAAAAATACGTAGTTTCAACCTTAGCAAGGAAAAATAAACAAACAGAATGTGTGTGTTTTGGTGTGAATTTTAAATAGGACAAGATCATCGATGTAATTGTAGAAAAACAATGATCTAACAAAATTGTATAATTTCTTAGTTTAACTGCGTTAGCATTTTTATAGGCGGTAGATTTATGGTTAACAATTTGTTGCAAAAAATAATTTTATGGTTAAAAAATATTAAATTAAGTTGTCTTTAAGGGTTCTATTTTTCGTATCAATACTAATAGTAGTGTACTATTAACACTACAATGAATTTATTATTACAAATATTACAATACGGTGAAATTAACGAAGGTTTAGTGTAGGAATAAATAATGTGGAATAGGGAATTTAAACAATTGTCCAAAAGACAACAAAAAACTCTAATTTTTTCATATAGTTAAAGGTTGTGTAGAGTAAAACATTTTCTACATTAAACATTTTTGAAAATATGAATAGTGTCCTCGGCTGACGAGGTGGCACGAGAGGACTAAAAGTCAGGGGATTTCACTTCTTAGAAGGAAACGCAATAGTAAACAAACTTGCAGCGTCTACTACCTGTTTTGAAAACATTTACTAACATAACCAGAGTGACTAAAGATGAGCAGTAAAATTTTAACTTACTGTAATTACTTAAATTGATAATCGGTTGCATAGCGGAGCACTGCGGACGCCGGACACCATCAGAACTCGGATATAGTGACATATGCAACCGGTCGTGCTTTCGGAGGGCACGTATAACCGTCGGTCCCGGTTGTCATACGAACATCTTTGACAATCGTAAACCATGTAGTGGAACTTCTCTTCTCTATTCGACGGGTTTGGACAGCCTCCTGTCCGACATACGTGCAAAGAGGGTTCATAGAACCTACTTTACTGTAGGTAATTAACAGACCATTGGCCTATAGTCAGAAGAAGAAGAAGACGTTATAGATATTTTGTTTGTTAGTGATATTAATATTGTTTGTTGCTGTTGTCAGAGTGTATTGTTGCATGAGTAAAAAGTGAAAAATAATGTTAACAAATTATAGTAACATTCAATTAAATCCGATCTTGTTGTTGTTGTCACTTTTGCATTATCATTTTTATTATTAGTAGTAGGAGTAGTATAGTTTAGTGAAGCATATTCTCAATGCGGAAGAAATATTTTTATGCAGAATATTAACACTGGGATTACGGTGTCAAGTAGTTGAATTCTCACTGAAGAACGCATTAGGCGGCATTCCTGTTTCATGCGATCTCGTCAGCCGAAGTCCAATCCAAAGTAACAAATACATAGAAAATTATAACTGCAAGATTTCTTTTCTTCTTGGTTTTCCTTACTTATATAGGCCAACGGCTTGTTAATTACCTACAAGTTCTGTGAGCACTCATTACACGTGTATCGGTTCGCAGGCTAACCTCACACATCAAACAGAAAAGATTGTCAAAAGATGTGCTTGTATGGCATCCGGACCAAGGGGTTTACGTGCCCTCTGAAGTGTGAATTGTTGCATATGCTACTATATTGGCTTAGTCATCCGAGTACTTACCTCCGCTGTGCAACCGTATAAGATTATATTAAGTTTATAAAATAAATAATCCTTCTAATAGGCTGTTACGCCTATGATCTTTTCTACATACAAAATATTGGTTGAATTGCAAAAAAACTACCTCGCAACTACGCCACTGCTTAGGTAGAAAATTAACAAGATTAACAGATGTTAGTAACCCGGAAACCCAATCGAAGAAGGAGTAGGTTCCAACAATTAATTTAAAGGCGCCACCGACTTATAACTTACCTACTAATATCGTCCGAGGTGGAAAATGGGAAGTCGGACCCCAAGATAGATATTTACCTACCCTTATATCTCATATCTGTCCTTTATGTAGACTTAGTTCCAGATATTTCGTCGTAAAAGAAAAGACAAGTTACAACCAAAACCTCATTTAATTTATAATTGACACAACTCCACAATTATAATTCTTCGATACAAAACAATGTAAAATAGCAGTCCCAATTTTACGTTCACGGAATCAAAATAACTAAAATTAATTTGGGCGAGACTTAAACAAATTTAAGGACAATTATTGCGCTCACTAGAACCGGATAATTTTAATTTTTAGCGCATTATACGTCGTAGGAGGCCTCCGCGGATCGGAATAATGTGTGACCATAAAACGACCTAGGAAGAGAAAATTTCAAGCTGGGAAATCTTGACAACGCAATACCAACCCCACTATCCGAGCACCCTATACATGTGTTCGTAAAATTGTTTCCCCAATAAATTGAATATTACAATTGTATTTACTATCTACACATATCCCCAACTAAACCCTAATAGTACAATTCAGTGACACAAAATCAAATAATAAATTAATTCTTAATCGAAGGTAATGAAATTGTAATATCAACGGCCAGGTGATAAAATTTAAAGTATAAACAAATTTGATTTCACTTCCCTTTTAAAATAGAAACGGCTATCGCTGCGACCGTGCTCTAGGTTCTTTATCAACGACTTCAAGCGCGCCTGCTCGGTCTTTGAAAAAGGACTGTCCCAAGGTAACTCGTCGTAGTCTGCTTATCAGTTGGGTCAAATGGTGGAACGCAGAACTTTTTTTTGATATTAATTACGGGATTTCCACCCGTGCGAATTTTGCCTAAATTAATTCATCGGATATTAGAATTAAGTTCAGGAAATTAAGACAGGACAAATTTTCTGTCAATAAGTAACTCACCAGTTAATGGAAACTGGCATACCACAAAAAATCTTCTTGACCGGAATAATTCTAAATTGGAAAAATTGAATTCCTGGAGTTTTTGCTTTCCCTCAACTATAGGAAACGACTCCGGTGTAGTGACTCATAGATTGGAACTGATTTCCAAATCGATAAACGATTTACCAAAATTTTTTTTCACTACACACTACTTATCCGGCCAGATCGCCAAAAACTGAAACTGTCGTATTCTCGGAAACTGTCGTTAAGATTTCTATTCCCCCTCAACTTCCGAAACTCTAATTTGCTGCGCCGTATAACGGAGTGTAACCTTCGAAATGTAATAAATGTAAAAAGGGTTGCCTTCCATTAGGCGCGAAAATCGTTACAGGGCCCTTTCATGATAAAGCCTGTACATAATCAATTCTTTTGTGTGACTTCGCTGCTGTGTTGTTAATAATTGTACGAATGTACATTCGAATTTCAAAATGTCAATTTGTCGATGCAGTAAGAAGTTTGCAGGACACGCTAACATTAAAACGCCGGTACATTACCCACTTATTATTTTAAACAGAAAAATAATAGCAACAGATAAAAAATTTCGAAGAACAAAATGGATTTAGACTTGGAAGATCCTGCGTGGAGAACCTGTTCGTTCTCAAACAGATGACAGATAAAGCTCTGGATTATGACAGTAATTACACTTGCCAAAGCTTATAACCGTATAGCTATGGAAATCAATGGTAGAGAAAGATATTCACCCTCAATAAATAAATGCGGTAAATAAGTTATACGAACTAGAGCAGGAACATAATATTTTTTTAAAGTTAATAGAAGTAGATGGGAAGGTTGCTGCCTTTCTCCCACACTGTTTGAAATATACTACAATTTAGCTGTTAAGCAGTGGATCACAAAAACAAATAAAATAGGTGTACAAATTGGGGAAAGAAACGTTTACTTTTTGTTATTTGGTTGCCCTGGCAGAAAAAGTCGAGGATGCGAATTATATGTTTAGAAAATTGATAAACGAATATAATGTATAGGGTCTGAAAATTAACATGGAAAAGACACAGTACATGACAATTATGGAAAAAAGAAGATAATAGAAAGACGACATGTGTAAAAATAAAAATTAACGACTTAAGGGAAGCGCCAAACGGCTAATGGAGCTGTATATCAGTCACTATAATATAATATAGTATTATATATTGAAACAGAAAGTACTAGTTGAATTACAAATAAAAATAAGAATGAAGCAGAAGAAAAAAAAAAAGAAATACGATGTGTAGTTAGAAGGAATATGTATACATATTGCTATGTAATAAAAGTCATGGTTTAAAACTAACGGCAACTAGCCCAAACACAAAACTGTCATCTCAGGAAATTAGAAAAATGTCTCCACTCGTGGCCTCGACTCGTTTTAAAAGATGAAACGTTATAAAAATAAAATTAACACGTACAAATTTTTACTGCCCTCGCTTTGCTTTAATGTCACCGAAATAAGTTCATGTTTTATCTGCACCAACCTTTACACAGAAGTTAGGCGCGCTAAAATGCTTCTGGACTGCTACTCCTCCAGTACACAGACCGCACTCATCTCCTCCAGGCTGGTTCTGCTTACCGTAGACTGCTGGCTCTTCCCGACATGCAGGACTTATCCATTTCCATTAGCGATGATTAAAACTCACACTCACTCAAACCCTCGACTAGATGTCTGGCGGGCGGCCTACCCTGTCGCTTTAAATAATTGGGTACCTGCGTTCGAATGAACAAGAGGTAATAATGCGGTTGTCTAATGTGTGATGCTCACCACATTACTATGTGTCGTTGATTTAGGACCCGACAACCGGGTATGAAAGCAAGGATTCGGGAGCTCTGACCTTCCCCCTTGCAATTGAAACTCCTTCATGGGGTGTAAAGTCTCAAAAAATATGTCAAAAAAGCGTGTATATAAAAATATAAGAAGCAAATTTACATTTATATTACAATATACCGTATGAGATTTACCAGACAAACATATAACAATGATTTAAGTGTCAACAAACCAAATACGTAGAATAATTTGCTATTTTATCAAAGAGTGAAGGTTTGCTAATAGTACCTGAAAATAAATTGTATACAAGAACTAAAAAGTTTTCCATTATTTGTACAATTATCTTAAGAGTTTCTCAGTTTTAGCAATGAGTAGGGAGACAACTATATATGTAAAAATTTGAAAAAAAAATAGATTTACTTTGTTTCGTATATTTTGTATTTGTTACATTTTTTATTGTTTTCTAGTAATAGAAATAAATAAAGCACATACATAGTACATATAAGTACAGTGCATTACAAAAATATTCAAATATTTCTTCTACAAACGTTAAGCTAACTCTTATTACGGTTACGATTTTCTAGAACTCTAATCATAGGAACCTCGGTGGGGCAGTGCGAATACGCACTCAGTCAGTCAGTCGAGGTCCCAGTGGAATGCGGTTCAATCGGCCGCGGGGTCAGACCCCGGCTCACGCGATGACCGTATTTCACTTAGTTAAGGTTAGGGTGCATGTGACATGAATGTTTAGGATGTAAGGGACGCTGGCACTACCCCGAAGTAATGCGTAAGCGGTTCCAGGGGGGAGGGGCGGTAGTATGATGAATAAAAAAAGAACTCTAATACTAAACACTTTGCTAGGTTGTTGTCTAATTTCGACACACAGGCACTACACAATATTTATATTATTTATCCCGTGTGTTCACTTGAATAAAATCATAGAAAACGAATAAAAGGCAAGCAAATGTATACTTCTGGCGGCTTCTGTTTTAAAGTGTCACACGGGTTGACATCTTCACAAAGTGCGCGTTTGAAACGTTTTAAATTGAACGACAACAACAACAACAACAAAAGCATTTAATTCTATAAAAGATCAGTTCAATACATCTATGAAAATTTCCCTCTTGTGGAAACTTTTTTGATAATAATTCTGCGAACTGTGTGTAATCAAATAAACGTTTAGCAAATTTAATGCCTTGCCGTTTCCGTGGATGAAAAGACCGACTCCACTTTCAAGAGGTTGCTATAATAACATATTCAGGTAGCATTCTCCTGGTCGGCCAAGACCAGCCCATACATCACATATATAATTGCGGACCGAGATGCGATCTTTGCTCATAAATTTGTAAAATAAATACGGCCATCTCAGGTTTACGTGCAGCTATGAGATGGAATGAACCGATTTGATTTTGTTTATCGTGTGTTGACGATGTTACGCTCATGTTTATTACACTATGGCTTATTTGGACACGGCGGCGGTTTGTGAAATACACGCCGCTTACAATTATTATTGCTCTATACAAATTGTTATTCAAATCGAAACGGTGGTACTCCGGGACGTGACGGGATTATCATACGAAATCGATGTCGTTTTCAAAAGAATACCGATTGATGTTTTGTAAGCAATTGCTGATTGTACTCACAGATCTCTTTTGACGTGTTCACTTCAACGAAAAAATCATTATGCGGTGTATACAGGATGTGCTACTTTCGTGGGAATGGGAAATTTTAGAGGACACAAGTTGTACATAATCGAATTAATTTTTGAAACAAAAATTTAAGTAATGCATGTCAGTATGGACAGAATATGACGGCAATCATCGTGTAGATATGCATCAATACGGCTATATGCATGGATTCATTAAGATATATCGATACACAAAAACTACATGACGTCACACGAAAAACATTACCTATGGAAATACAGTCGATATAATTATAAGAAAGAAAACTAAGACCAATCAGTACAATTCTGTTCTTGATGTATATCTCAAACTTAGAGAACAAGCTAAAAGAATGGCATGGAGAAGAAGTAGTGAAAGCAGGTAGAAGATTTGACCACTAGAATATGTAGATGAAATAGTGTTAGAAGCAAAAGAGGCGGAACAAATAAGAGACGTGGAGTACGATTCCAACAATATTTGAAAGAAAATGAAATGGAATGAACTATAATAAAATCTATGAATCTCGTGTTTAGAAAAGAACGAGGAAAAGAGAAAAAGGAAAATGGATGTGGCACGATAAAGATTAGAAGATGTAAAAGAAATTAAATATCTAGGTACACATTCCAAAGAAATATTGAACCAGAAAAACATTTAAGAGAGACAACAGGTAAAGCTCAGAAGCTCAGAATAGATCCAAATGGAAATCCTTAAAGGAGGCCTACGTCCAATTATGGACCGAAAGCGGCTAAGAAGAAGAAGAAGAACAGGTAAAGCTATGAAAGCGACGGGGCAAACATGGAGTATAGGAATGAGACAGTTTGGATGAAACTTCAGAAGATGGTTAATGCTGTTCGATAAAATAGTACCTACAAAGTATAATTATGCATGCAGCAGAAATGAGAGAGGTAAGAGGTAGAAAAATTGGAGATAAAATTTCCAAAATGGCTGCTGAAATTGGATATAAACACATCAACATACAAAGTGGTAGAAGAAAATTAATAATAGAAACGCGAGACAAGGCAGTAAAATATTAAGAGAAAATAAGAGGATCCAATACTGGTAGAGCGCTTGAAGGGAATGAGACGAAATGAAGAGTAAGAAGTAGAAGAAAGTTTGAACAAATGGGAGAAACAACGAAGAGACTATTGTCCAAGAAATTGTTATTCCACACGGGAGGTAGAAAAAAGACGCCAGAGAACAACAACTAATAAGAAAAAAGCGAAGAGCGAGCAATGATGAAATACGAAAGCAAAAACAATGTTACCGTATAAATAGCAACATAGCAACAAGACATATAAGAATAGAACAACATTAGAATTACCTACCTGAATATTTAAAGAAAGACGAAGAGAAACGGCAATAAGATAACAGCAAGATTTAGTTGTATAAACGAAGAAAATGATAAGAAAACATGGAAAAAAGATAAAGAAGAAGTGTGTAGGCTGTGCGATGAAGGGCGAGAAATAATAGAACGTTTAGTGTTCGAGTGCTACTAAATACAAGATATAACTACAGGAAAAACCGTGAAAATAGTACTATATGATAGTGGTAGAGGGGAATGAAAGACTTACATAAAAGGCGAAAAAAGGATTAATAATTTTTGGTTAATTGTTTTAATAAACTGTAGATTATGTTAAAAATATAACGTTATTTCGTAAACTCAACTGCTTGCAAGCTGTAAGGCAGCAATAAGAATAAATACTGCAATCGTGATATCGCGTGAGATGGGCTTGGGCTAGAGATGAGCTCGTTAGATTTCTACGATGAAGGACTGGAGTTCAATTCCCAGTACCGGAACATCAGATTTTTAACGGCCGTTCTCCCTCGCAAGGCAATGTCAAACCAACAAAGTATCCTGCCTAGCAAATCTTCTCTGAAGTGCAAATGTTTACCTCTTGCATTGTTCTAAGCCCATATTAGGCTGTAGGTTCTCTATGTCTGCGGTATTTTAAACACTAAACACAGGCGTAAGAAAGCAGATCGCAACATCTCGTAAGAGAATTTTAAATAAAATCTTTTCATTAAATATTATAATATATTTTGTTAAGTGTTGATAATACTTTTTACAGTTAGGCTATTTTCATAGAACAAGGCATACTAATTTGTTGGTTACGTGCCATACAAATTTAATAGTATGTTATATCTAGATTTTTGTCAAATGATAATCAGGTATTATGATAACTTATACTGAATACAATAATTCATGAATCCGGTTTTGATTCCACATTTATTTATTTATTGGTATGGCGTTGGTGAAGTGATCTCAGAGTTTTTCAGGCGCTCTGGGCCCTCTGACTACTATCGTTGGGGTAGCCGGGACCAATGACTTCGACGTGCCCTTGAAGTACAGCCGGTTGCTGTTGTACCACTATACACGAAAGTTTCAATTTCTTTCGAAGCTCCCATACTTCGAGTGCTTTATCTCTTACGAGAGGTAACTCTCATACACCGCTTTTTTTGCATAGCAAATCCTTTCATAAAAATCACGAAAATGTGTTGATATACATTATATACCAGCTGTGTTGAATTGAAACCCACCTTTGCTTTACAAAAAATTTATTCAACAATTTAATTACAAATAATTACCGTCACAGTTAAGGCACCTACCCCATTGTTTTACTAACCGTCGTTTGCCCTGCTCATAGAATTCTTGTGGCTGATGATTGAAGAACACTTCCAGCGCTATTTGTAATTCTGTGTCAGACTCAAAATGCCAATCTTTTTCAGCGGTCCAAAATATGAAAATCGCTAGGCGATAGATCAGGGCTATAGGTTGGATGCTCTAAAACCCTTCATTTCTTTCGTTGAAGATTTTCTTTTACCCCATTAGCAACATGAAGCCTAGCACTGTCGTGCAGCAAAATGACCCGACGCCTAAGTTTTCCTGGACGTTTCCCTCTTATTGATTGATGACGTTTGTTCAAAGTTTCATTGTACAGATTTGCATTGACATTTACTCCACGTTCCTTAAATTCTACCAACGAAGGTTCTTAATGGTCGAAAACAAATGTTAACATCACCTTGCCCGCAGAAAGTTGTGTTTTAAACTTCTTCGGTGGTGGTGAACCTGAATGTTTCCATTGCATCGACAATAACCTACTGGATGGCTCATAATAATGGCACCAAGTTTCGTCACCAGCGAATATTGACAGAAGTAAGTCATCACCATTTTGCCTACAGTCTGTGGTGTGTTGAA
>JABXWE010084070.1:0-10725 GCA_014611495.1 Limonius californicus
TAAAACGAAATTTCTCCGGAAATTATCCTTCGATCTATTGGCTCCATTGGACGACGTTTCAATTTATGTATTGAAAAAGAAGGAAAACATTTCGAGCATTATTTGTAAATACCTAATTTTTATTTCATGTAAATTTTTAATTTTGAGTTTCAAAAAGTAGATTAAAATGTTAGTTTGCTTTTTGATAGGGAAAGAAATGAATTTTTAAGAAAAACGAAATACTATCGTAAAAAGAATGTTTTTAGGATCTCAATAATAAAAAAAAATGATGGCATTCCATTAAAAAAAAAAGTTGAGTGTCGCCATTTTGAAATAATTCGTCCAACTGAAAATCTCATATCACCATCGTGTAGATAATGTCCTGAAAGATATTACCGCCAAATATTTTGAAAGTAGTATCCATAGTGTGGCTAAAAAAAAATAAGGCGCTTACTCTGAAACAGGCTGTATATGTACATATATTACATTTGAAATACTTGACATTGTAACCAACGACGAGATATAACAAATATGCTGTATATAATTCAGAAAGTTTTATAATCTAGACTAGCGAATCTTATTTCAAAATACTGGGAAGAGGGAAAAGATGCGAAGCTAAACCAATAAAGAATAATGGTACTAGACAAGAGGAAGCAATATAACAAGACAGCAACTTGACACGCGTTTATATTAAATACCAAACATTTTTATTTACTTTTCTATATTCCCAATCACATGCCCCGGCTTTTATTATAAAAATAACAGAATTGGGGCGTGTGTGGCTATTTTAAATAAATCAATTTCTTTTCTTTATCGAATAATTTGCTCAATACACTGAAATTTAACGCCCATCTTAAGATTAACATTTGCAGTTAGTTGTTCACTGTTTAAATATCCCTAGGTTAAAGAAATTAGGGCCTAGTGCAAGTCCGATACCAGCTATTTTTTACATGGATTGCGTTAGATAAAATTACAATTAGAGTATAAACTTATATAAACTGGTTGCAACATCACAGGTTGCTTTTTGTACGAACTCCTCGAGTTTTGTACTTATACCGATATCCGATATCTGTATTCTAATTCAATAACTTTCTAGAAAAAGCATTTGTGAGAATTTCGTTTACATAATTATATTGTTATATTACAAAACATTTAGAGGAAGCAAACCGTTTTTTTTTACAGATGTATGCAGTTTTTACTTTAAGTATCTATGATATTGATCAAAAATTACAGCACATCTCTTATGAAAATATTAAAAATCATTTTAAAAAGCTGCAGGCTGTGTCGTTGAAATCGATTCACAGCAATTTACACAGTCTATATTCAAAGCGAGTTTATTTACTTAAATATTATTTACTAGCTAGAAAAATCGTGTTTTGGTATAAATACTTCTGGTTTGGATTCGAAACCCCAGTATTACTACACAGTTTATAAAAATCTATTGCAATCCACCATAAATAATTTCCTATCCGGCTTGCAACCGTAGGATCTTAATGCTAAAAACCTTCTCTGCAATTTCTGTCGTCCGGATTCGAAGTTAAGCTGTAGGTCCCCGTATTTCTACCTTGGCGCTGAGGAAAAACACGTAGCAGAGAAGAGGTTGGTGTTCAGCAGTGGGACGAAAAGGTTTTTGATGATGATGATGAATTTAGTTTTAGCCAGCAAATATTTTAAAAGAACAAAACAAGTAATATTCTGTATTTTTTAGGATAATTGTTTAAAATAATTTTCACCAAAGTGTTATTTCCATTAATTAAGCATCCAACTCCTATTGTAGTATGGGGTTGCATGTCGGCTTAAAGAGCTGAACGACTGTCTGTCGGCTCCGAAATTATGAACGGCACAAAATATTTTAGAGCACTGTTTCATAAAAGGTTGCCTAACGGGAAAGACATGTAAGCGAAGAAAAGTTTATTTTTCATGACGATAATGCTTCTTGCTACAAAGCAAAACTGGTTAAATGGTGTATCACGACCGACGCAATGAACAGTATTGTCAAAGCAGTGTCCAGACCTTATTCCAATAGACGACGTATGGCAAAGAATATTAAATACGAGGGCAGCCTTTTACGTTTTTACAAACGACCACTAGGTGACGCTATTGAGATGTGTCATTACTATTTTCGTAAAATTTGACAAATGTTATTGTGAAAATAGTGGCAGCTTAGAAATTGACCGAGTAGTATGTTTACAGTGAGCGTTTTAAAAAGCAATTTTGTGAAACGATGGAAATTTCACGTGAAGGTTTTCGTTGGATGATTTTTTTACGATTCTAGTAAAGGCCTAACTCATTAACAATACATAGAATCGCTTCGTTCAACTTTTGGTAATGAAGCATTATCAGAAAAGACTGTTTAAAATTGGTGTGCACAATTTCGTCGTGATCGTGCGTCCGTCAGTGATGAATTTCGTGAAGGTCGATCAAAATCGGTTGTTATTCCAAAAAACATCGATGCTGTGCGCAACATGATTCAAGAAGATCGGCATGCGACTTATAGTGAGATAGAGGTGTCCTTAGGTATATCGAAGAATGCAGTGAACATTCAACTGTGAAAAAGATATGTTCCCGGTGGATTTCGCATAATTTGACCGAATCTCAAAAAAGCCTAAGTATTAACTGGTGTAAGGAAATGCTTAAAAAATCAACCGAAGAACTGCCAAATCCGTATACAACATCGTAACAGGTGACTGAATATAAAAAAACTTGGATATATCGTATGAACCGGACACTAAGCAACAATCCACTGTTTGGGTGTTCCAAGATGAACCGAATCCCACAAAAGTTGTTCGTTCACGAAGCACTTCCAAGAAAATGATCGCTTGTTTCTTCGGCTGTACTGGACATGTCGCAATCATTCCTTCAGAAGATCGAAGAACAGTTAACGCTGAATGGTATACAACAATTTGTTTGCCCGAAGTCATCGACGAAACCAGGAAAAACAACCGAAAACGTCGCATCATTCTTCATCATGACAATGGCAGCTCTCAGCACGTTAAACAATTGATTATTTGAAGGGAAAAAACATCGAATTAATGTCTCATTGCCCGTATTCACCTGATTTATCACCTAACGATTTCTTTGTTCCTGAATGTCAAACAAAAAATGAGTGGACAGCGATTTTCATCACCTCAAGAAGTAGGTGAAGCCTTCAAAAACCATGATTTTGACATACCAACTTCAAAGTGCAAAAATTTTTTCGAGAATTGGTTCAAACGCATGCAAAAGTGTATAAATCTTAAAGGCGAATATTTTGAAAACCAATAAAGCAGTTTATTCCAAAAAAAATTTTTCTTTCCTAGAGTTTGTAAAAGCTTGAAAGGCTGCCCTCTTATCATACCTAAAAGGAAGCCCAGAAAAATGAAAATTAATAGAATCTGTGTATCATGCCTGGTTTCGCTGTATCTCAAGAAAGAAAATGCTATAGACAGTAAACGGTTGAATAATATCTGAATTTTCCTCAAGTCAAAGCATTTCAAGAACTTTAATACGGATATACATTTATGGGCGAAAGAAACAAATGGTGGTTTAAACTGATGCCCGTGCTTTTAGGATTTGATTCAAGAGGTTACAACCAATCAAAAATTACGAGTGGAAATTTCCACTCGTAATTTTTCCGAGTGTCCTCCTTTATCAAGTTATTGATAAAAAAGTAAATAATAAGTTTTACTGCACGGTTGTTCCAATTAATCGTGTAACATAATTCAATTAGGTTCGTATGACAATATTAAAAATGTATGAATCGTTCTGTCATATTGATAAGTATCATTAGTTTCATTTCCTTCTGCTTTTTGTGTTTAACATAGAACGATACTATTGTAATTTCGTTTACGTCGTTATGGCGCAAGTATTAGGTGCGTGTAATGACAATGCCAATGCTGCGGTTAGGGCATATGCGGAAAGGTTTCCTAATCGTGGGCATCCTGATTAACAAACTATAAGACATGTAGAATAAAGATTACTGAAAACAAGATCAAAAAGAGCAAGTTCTTAAATTTGTTGAGGTGGAACAAATTTTCGAATTGATACAATTCGAAAGCCCTAATGCGTCCTAAACGCATTTCCAAAAAAAAAAATACAATTCTCACGGAATATTAAAGAGAACAATGATCCACATTTCATTCAAAATATTCTGTGGAATTAATCCACATTTACTCAGACGGGTTAATTCAGCCTTACAACTTCAATTTTTAAATGAAAATTTACCAGTGTTACTGCTCAATGAAATTCCATCAGCAGTTAGATTAAATTGTTAGTTCCGACATGATGTTGCACACATTATGGAATACAGGTGAGAAATTTCCTGAGTGAAAATTACCCAGTATCTGAACCCTTGGATTTCTTTTTCTAGGGCCATTTGAAAGAAAACGGTTACCGCAAAACTGTTTTAAATCCTGAAAATGTCGTAGCTCTTATTCACGATGCTGTGGCGTCAATAAACGAAAATATGCTACAGAGAGTTCGGCTTGCATGATAAATCGTGCTAATGTTTGCCTTGTTACTTATTGTACAAAATTTAGTTTAAATGTTAAATTTTATTTTATATCAGTAATTCGGAAAATTACCACTCTTAATTTTCGATATGTTTTAGCCCCCTAAATCAAATTTCAAAAGCACGGGCGTCACTTTTAAAACACCCTGTGTGTCATCATGTACTCTATTGTAATTTATTTTTTAAATTATGGTTACTGTAAAAATAGAACATTTTCATCGATTTGGTAGTTAGTAGTTAGTAAGGTTGGCTTATTTGTTCAGGGCTGGCTGAGATTATGTATTAAACTAAATTACTCATTTCTATTACAAAACATTTATACATCCTCGTGAAACACCTTACAGATGCATTTATGGCGTAAAGTAATTTTTTGTTCATACCAGATACACACCTTATGCTGTCTAATTTTTACATTAAGAATGTAGTTAAAGGTGTTGTATGGGTGCGTGTAATAAATAATGGGCACGTTTAAGGCGCGTGATGTCACGGTGTGTGTTTTTGATTTTTAAACGGAGAAAATTCTGTAAAGGTGTAATAGGCACACTGCTATAAATTACTTTCCGATTACCTGTGACAAACGATAACAAATACGAGTGTCGGGACTCAAAGTTAATGAATACCGTCTCAATAATACATAAATTATTCCTTTTTAATAAACAGCCCACAATAGCTGGTGGTATTTATCATACTTTGATTAATGCTTTATTGGCCATAAATTACAAATATTTAATAATAACAAGCACCTAACCCTGACCGGGTTAAAAAATGACGGACGACTAAATAAATTGGCATTCGTATATGGCAACGGCAATATAAATCTGGTAACTACCTATATTACGAGGAGTCTTCAGATTTAAACCGGAACGTTTAAATTAAAAGCCCATCTGCAGAGAATTCCAAAAATTAAATAAATTAAACTCTTGTTCTAATATCCATGGCAATTGTTTCGCTATAATATTATTTTGAAAGTTACATTCGATGTAGTCAAGTTTTGTTCAATGTAACGTCGAACACCGCATAATAATCAAATTTCTAACGAATGAAAGTGTAAATTCGACTGAATTTCTTAGACGATGCTAGCACAATACGGTGGGTGATCGGTATGTTTCTAAGAGTCGGGTTGATTGGTCGAAATCTTTTAGAGACGGGAGAACTCGTAGAGAAAATGAACCTCATGTACGATGAACTGCAACTTCGGTCAATCGTGAAAAGCAAGAAGGGGTTAATGCCCATGTTAACAGAGAGTAAAATTTCTCATACTTTACAAATTAGTGTTGGAAAACATCATAAAAAATAAGTCAACGTATTGTAAGGAGAGTGCCAGATGGATTCTCTGCCTATTGACCGAAGAACACAAGTGGAATCGTTTGCAAATATTTTCTTCTATATTACTGCGATATAAGAGAGATGCAGATAAATATTTTGTTGTTGAATTCCTTACAATTAATGCCGACTATTAATTGAAACTTTTGGGCGATAAAGTTAAGCAGGGGATTAGGAACAAAACGAAGAGGATTCTGTTTGCTTTCTGCAAGACACTGCTCGCCCTTATACCGCTGCAAAAACAATTGAAACCTTCAAGAAATTTTAGTAGGCCTGCCTTTCTCTTGCAGCATATGTTCCTACGATTTTTATTTGTTTGATTGACTAATAGAACTTTTAACCGAGAAAAGATCTGTCAAATAACGACGTTATCGAAGCTGTTCAAGAGTAGATACGCATGCAGCCCAAAGACTTTTTCCAGGAAGCTATTAGAAAGCTTCAATATCGGTAACATGAGTGCATCGCTAGGCAGGGGGACTACATCGAGAAGTAATATAGTTTTCACTGTTGTGATATTATCGTATATCTTTTTAAACTACAACCTTTACAATCTTTATTTACACAATGTTACACCTTGTAAAACTAAATCAACTACACTTCTAACAATTCCAACTAATTTACGCGCTCCACCATACGTCTGTGTTTTTAACCTCACACTTCCTATTCTCGTTACTTGTTCTAGAGTCAACTTAGGCCAACTGAAATTCCTATCCTACAATAGTATATAAATAATATTTTTAAAATAAGCTTCTAATATCCACCGGTAAATTTAATTTAATTAAATCATCGAAGGATATGTGTATGTGTATTGTTTTGACCTTATGCATCGCTGAACTAATTTCTCTACAATTGTAGAATATCTTTCAGCAGTTCCCTCATGCGATTCTGCATTTCTGATGGAAATTGCATGCGGCAGGTTTTGACAGCTATTCGACTCTGTAAAATCCTTTTAATGCTTCAAAGGAAATACATGCATACTATATGCAGTGGAAGGAATAGGTAAATGATATAGCATATGTAGAGTTTCACACGTTTATCAATATGGGTATGGACACATGTAAACATTTTATACTTGGATCTTTCAAATACACTTTCAACGAATGGGTTATATGAAACGGCTACTAATTCTTCCATTTCATTCCAGTTCTGCTGATGTAATTATTGTTATCTCTAAAGCACACAATATTTACCTCTTAATACGTAACTTTACATCCGCAAGGATTGCAAACATTGCAGAAGTTTCTGAAAATCTTTCGCAACTGACAAAGGGGAGTGTATGAATTACCTGGCAGACATACAGAAAATAGCATTTCATGTATATAAATAAAGAATTTGTATAGAACAACAGTTCGATAGATTTATGAAAACGCACATTGCACGTACCACACGGTTATCTTTACATTAAAACTTGCTTCTAAGGCATAATAATAAACTACGTTGGAACTTTTTGCTTCATGTCTGAAGAAATAGCATTATTCAATAGGAATAAATAAGTTCGGATATATTAAAATATTAACATTAACCACAGCATACTACTTTTCACATAATAATGAAAAACAATATTTTTGTAAAAGATTAGGTTGGAAATAACCAGCTCAAAAACGTTGGACTCAGTAGCATTTGTATCGATGTTTAAATGGTCTTTAACATTGTTTTAGGTTATAAGAGGTTATAATTTTTATGTATTATTATTATTTTAGTCCATCCTTTTAACATTCCAACACAATTCTTTATTTTTTATCAATTAAATATTGTTATTCTTTTTAAATATAAAACCTAAACTCCTTTGTAGTGATAGCTAGACCATTTTCATGCAGCCTTGCTAGCTTTACCTATTAAACATTTTGAAAAAACTCGCACAGAATCCATCAAGGTTTATCAGACAATTTAACAAATTCTCAATTTTACTAAATGTGAAAAAATATGAAAATGTGAAACTTTAGGGTGATCACGTTTTCTCTGCAGATGTGTAGTTATGCATTCAGAAGTATATACTGTATGTTACAGATAACTCTTAAATAATTGTGGTAAATGTTATTAACTATATGTCTTAAGTAAAAACACACGTTTAGTTTTCTACGATCGACCCTTATCGAAAATACTGTAGTACTATAATGTAGCGCTTTATTTATAAAACTCTAAACAAATATTATATACCTACCTCTATATAGCTCTTTTTAGTTGATCACCTCCATAAATGGTTTAAAATGAAATCTGACAATAAAGTTCGCGGATAGTTTTTTCCCAGTTTCTGCCAATACCAGGTTTATGCTGTTACAACATTCGTACATGTTCATTATTCGGTATTATTTTTGCTTCGATCTGTTACGTACTATATTATTTATGAACGTTTAAAATTTTAACTTTTTTAACGTTATCAGAAAATCAAACTTTTCACGAATTATTTAGAACTCGGGGAGAAAGGTGACGACGGATTGCTACTAATGATAAAACTTGAATGTTCGAAAAGCAACCCAAGTACAAAACGGCCAGGTAGGCAATGAAAAATGGATTCAAACACAAGAAGAATTTTTAAAAATCATTGTTATGGTAATTGTTTCGGAAGTCCAAAGCAAATATTCATCTAGCATTTATCTCTCCACGCAAAACATTGAATTTGTTCGGAGCAGTTATGTAAGCAGGAACGACGTAGAAGGTTGGAACTATTCTCACAGTGGAAATTTTTCATAACAGGATTCACTTTTTGGAATAAAAACGACATAAAAAATGTATGACTACTTCTTTTCAAATTAAATTCCGAAAGTAGATTCCTTGAGCTACTTCAAAGGGAGGAAAAGGGGGTAGCAAATCCCTAAAGTCGGTTGGGTTAAATAGGGTTACAGCGTCATACAAACATGATTCTTCTAAATATTTATCAGTCATTTGATGTTTAGAAACATCAGACACTCTAAACGGCATTTAAAAAATAATAAACTTACATAAATATAGGCAATATATATATATATACATAAGTTTTGTATCATGTGGCACCCGCTATACCTAATGACCACATGGCACCCTGTGTATATATTTTAATTATACAAGATGATATTCTGGCACCATTACATAATGCTACAAAGTGGCACCAAACTGTATAAAAATAACGTTAATGACGGTAAAACAGGCACCCAGCGTAGTTGCCAATGTGAGGGTGCCATTATGCAATGATTTCTTTTTTACTTAGCGTGCGTATTATTACCGATTGTAATACATCCATGAACGAACGATTCCTGTTGAGGCAGATATATACATGCGCAAGTGTTGTATCAAATTGGTGTCCCCGAAAATATTTATAATGCTTTCATATGGAAGCAGTCGACAGTTTGCATTTAAATATTCCAACTTGTTGGCTTTATACGTAGCTAACTATGAGAATTTATGAATAGCACTTTTTAAATATACTGGCCATTTCTCTGAAAGAATTTCATAATACGAGACCGGATTCAAGATCAAGTTGACTTTCTTGCCTCAAGTCACATCATGATATATGATATAATCTGTCACTTGAACGTTCGACAACGTTAATTTTGGCAAATGTTGTAGATTGTAAATCTTGATATTACTTTTTTGTAGCTTCTTCTTAGCGTGCTTTATTTCGTGCGAGACGTAGCGATCTTCTTTCGTATGCCTGGGTTGTTCGTTTTTGGAGTGCCACAGACATAGAGGACCTACAGCATAACGTAGGCTCTGAAACCACGCAAAGTGTAAATACTTCTACTGGAAGGAAGATTTATTAGGCTGATTTGCATTTGCCTTGCGAGGGAGAACGGCCGTTAAAGATCCGATGTTCCGATACTGGGAATTGAACCCAGCACCTTCAGCATAGAAGTCTAACGTGCTGACCTCTAGCCAACGACTGCCTTTGTAGCTTAACTGAACCCATATAATTAATTAAAAAATCAGCAAATTATGTCGGAGTTATGGATGACTTTTCTTAAACGACAGTACAAACTCGTAATATTTTAGTTTAAAACATCGAAATTTTGAAAGTGTACATAAATATAACAATAAAATCGATTAACTGAAAGAACATTGCATTTAAATATGATTAACTTTAAATTGAATGGTGGACATTTCTCATAAGAATGCATTGCGAATTGAAAAGGAGAGGAAATCCTTTTATGAAACTGTAATTTCTACTTTGCAAATTCAAAAAATAAACTATTAAAAGGCAGTTCCTAGTTTTAAAGTAACTTGAATAGTTTTACGTTCTTCAATTTTGTAGAGCCTTCAATTGTGAGAATTGTAAAATCCGTGCCGGCTTCGGGGTGCCCGGTGAATCCCCAAGTTATCGCGCCTGTCACAGTGTATTTTGTTTCCACTACTAAACTATACCAAACCAGGGCCGCTGTATAATACCCAAATTCAAGCAGTAGCAAAACAACCTTAACAAAATCGATATCCACAATTACATCAACAGCAACTAGAATATAACATTATAACCCTCCTGCAACAACGGAATGCTTACCTACAATAACAAAATATATAGTTACAGCAGCAAATAGAAAAACAGCAACAAGCCATATTGGAATTGAAACTACAAATCGGACAGCTCGGCGAAGAGATGACCCATGCAAATCCAAACAATAATGGCTCAATTATACAAAATATCATCATCGAACGTAAACGGTGTCACAAATCACAAATATGAAATAGAATTATTTCTAGCCCTACATAAAATCGATATTTTAGTTATATCGGAATCCCACCTAACAACTAACACCAGCTTCAAAATACTACATTACGTAACATACAACACAGCCCACCCCGACGCAGAGCGAAGGGCCAGAACCGGTGAAGCAGTTATAATACGACATGGTATTAAGCACCATACACCCTTGATAAAGTTGAAGAAACATATCTCCAGGCAGCAAGCGTAGTTATATAAGATTGGCATGGACCACTGATAGTAACCGTTTACTCTGAAACAAAGG
>JABXWE010084075.1:0-12230 GCA_014611495.1 Limonius californicus
TCTCCATGCCCACGCACAGTTTGAGGGCACAGTCTGTCTCGGCGCCCCTGTGAGCCCATCCCATACTGCAACCAGCCACAGGCTATCTGCAAACATGTTTCCGCGCGTCAGGACATCGTTCGACGCCCACCACAACTTCCGAAGGCACATACTCAAAATCGTATCGATATCACTGGCCAGGAGGTGATGTAGCGGCAGCTTCCAAGAATTACACCGTATCCATAAATTCTTCGAACCCACAGAATGTGTTACTGTAGCAACCAGGTTTTCCCAGCGGTACGAACGGTAGAATCGGCTTTCTCCAAGATGATGTCACGTCCGCTGGAAAGGCAAGAGGGGTTGAGAAACGCATCCCATCAATACGAAGACTGCCATTCTTACATCAACACTAGTGCGGAGAGGTAGATGGTATTCAAGTTGTTCATATTTCATTATTCTTACTATTTGTATTACAGTAGTGAAGTTCGTTATTCAAATCTTTGATTACATGCACTGCGTAGATTTATTTAGTGCAACTAACGCTAAATTTTAGAAGCAGGATTTCTAGGCGCTGGCGTTTCGGCGTTGACGTTTTGGCATCGGCTGTTTTGTAGCTGGAACATTTGGGCGCCGTTCTCATTATATTATTGTTTCTAACTTTCATTTAGTTTCACTTGTTTGTTTGCATGTATGTATGTATGTGAGGCGGCCGTGGGCTAGAGGTTAGCGCGTTAGACGTCTACGCTGAAGATCCTGGGTTCAATTCCCAATACCGGAACACCGGATTTCTAACGGCCGTTCTCCCTCGCAAGGCAATGGCAAACCAGCGAGGTATTCTGCCTAGTAAATCTTCTCTGGAATAGAAGTGTTTACACTTCCCGTGGTCCGGAACCCACGTTAAGCTGTAGGTCCTCTATGTCTGTGGTATTTTAAATGCGCAACACAGGCATAGGAGAGAAGATCGCTGCGTCTCGTGAGAGATAAAACACTCTAAGAAGAAGATATGCGTATGTGTGTTAGGGTTAAATCTCCGGTTGAGAACCAACCCCAAGATACTCATTTAAGGTGATACTTCTGTAGAAAATTTCTATAACAAATAAATCACGTTGTCATGTCTACGACGAAAAAGGGCTAAGTAATACTCCCATACGACTAAAAAAAGTACATTTTGATATATTTTAAACATGTAACGGATAATGGCTATTACTTAAAGGTAATTTTTAACCGTGTAGAAAAGAGTTATAGTAGAATAATTAGTGGGGCAAGCATCTATCTAATTACTTTGTTCCTTTCGTTAATCCTATGTGGTAACCAGGTATACCTAAAGTATTACCAGATTAGCGTATTCAAAATATTGTTAAGGATTACTGCCATAGAACTTAAATTGAATACCTTCGTGACATAACTCATAATTGTTTGTACTAAGAACCTTTGTAACTACCTGTAGGCACTTCATTATAAGATTGTATATTTTTATATATTTTTATTGGAATAACATGTTTTGTTTTAATTGAACTTTCAAATAAACCATATTTGAAGAATTCTTTAACAAGTTTTTAAATCAATCTTTAATGAAATGAACTATATTGAGCATGGTTCTCATCTGGAAATTGGGTACGCAAATGTTCTAACGTCGAAATGATTGGCATCACAACGTACTAGCGCCAAAACGGTGGTGCCAAAACAGGGAAGCCAAAATGTTAGGTACCGTATTATTTATATAAGTTTGATTTTAAATCATGAATTAAAAGAGAAATTTAAATTCATATATATGAAGCTTTCACAGGTTTTAGAGGCCCATCGCTTTTGGTCTGAGACAAGGCTAAGTTAGTTTGTTTAATGCACAACAGGGCCCGACTCTGCGGGTTACCGTGTTGATGCGTAACCGTGCTTAACCTGCTGGTGTGTGGTGTATTTTTGTGCTTATGTGATCTTGTTACTCCTCTAGTGCGATCGTAATAGGAGGAGTGCCATTAATTTGATCCCCAATGGCAAATGGAGACCGGGACCCAGTACCGATCACCCAAGGAATTAAAAAAATTTCCGACCCTGGGGAGATTCAAACCGGGAAGCGTTTAGACTATTACATCCAAAGCTTGGCTCTCAACCACTGAGCCATCCCCGCCTTTTTAAATTCATATACTTCTCGTTAATAATAAACATAAACTAAATAATACTATATTTATACAACGTGTTGCAACGAATAATTGAATAATTTTATTTTAAACAAAAAATTTGAAGGCGAGACAAAATTATATACATTTTGAAGTTGTATATTGACAATTCTACCCTTATTTACCCACGTTACTGCCTAGTCCCCACTGACCTTCACCGTAAATGTTCCAAATCTATGTCTCGCTTTGGACCCTTTATATCACTATATATGTGTGTGCTCTAGTTATCAAATGAATATTTATTTGCATTATGTAAACTTGAAGGAACCTAAATTAATCATTGGAACATATTAATAGCTCAAAGGTATGGGAAAATTTTAGTCTTAATAGCATGTTTTTGGTGAAGAAATAATTATTTTATTCTCATCAATTGCTTCTAACAAAATCATTCTAGGAGAAATAATAAAATAATTACCAGCTGAAGATATTGGAATGCATACATAAATTTCTATAGAGTGGTAATAATTACCAACCAAATTTGTAGCGATCGACAAAAAATTAAAATTATTTCCTGCAGAATCCGGTTACCGTATATTAGTCATCAAATTAACTTTAAACTATCAATAGCTCGCGAGTAATTTTATTATCCGACACACCGTAATAAAAGTCATCTTAATAGACTCCACATAACTGAAGCTAATTTAATTCGCGTCTATAAAATGATCTGTCGTTTTAATATTGACTAACAGTACTCGATTAATGCTAGAACATGCATCCATTTACAGAATATTACCGACCTTCAATCAAGAATCCGTTTTAAATTTGCGAGAAAATTTGCGCACAAGAAATCAACGTACCTAATAAGGAAATACTTTATTTAAATTTTAAATTGATTATTATACCCTTTTATTTTATATCTTAACTTAGAGTCCTATAGATGAGTATTTCCTTCTAAGAGTTCCTTTAAGTTACGTTCATATTCTAAAACTTTGTGGGATATTTGGAAAAGATTTTGTAAATTATGTTTAATTTAATAGAATATAGATTCAGGGTCGGTCCAAAGGTAACTGCCACCCTGCTAAACCTAAGTGGCCACCCCACTATATATCTATGTATTATAAAAATCCATACGAGATATTATGGAAATAGATAAATGCAATTATAAATATTACTTGGATAATTGTATTATAGTAGCATATTAATAAAAATATAGCACCAATCAAAAATTAATCCAACCACCATTGCATCAACAAAATCATATGTCGGTCAAAAAGGTACCACCAAAAATAGAGAAACGGGTGAAACATCACCGCTAAATATTGCTCAAATAAAGATAAGGCCGTTTAAAAATGTTGTCATAAAAAATTCCAGTAGCAAGCATAGCATAGTCAAATCTAAGTAAGGCTGTTAGTAATTTCTGTTTAATTTGACACTACTCTTCCGAATTTTAAAGTCACCCACATTGTTCTGTTCTTTTTATGTAATTTTCGTTTCTCTTGCATTAATGGAATACGCATTTGCTGAGTACACTGACATGATTTGTATTCTTGGGGAGGTTGGTGGTAATTGTAATGCAGCGGCAAGGCTATATGCTGAACGCTATCCAAATAGAAGACATCCAAACCACACAGTTATTAAACGACCTGACCAACGACTACGCGAGAGAGGAAGTGTTGGTCTAAAAAGAGGTGGTAGTGATCGTCTATTTATGGTAAGACAGCCCAATATTCAATAAAATGTGTTAAATTTAACAAGAAGCGTACGTAGTATTTCTCGGATTGTAGACACACCAAAGTCGACAATACACAGAACAACGTCCTATATCCTTTTCAAAAAACTAGTGCAACACTTATTGCCACAGGATTAGAATACACGAGTAAGGTACTGTGAATGTCTATTAAATCCGAATTCTATTGGAAATATTCTGTAGACAGATGAGGCGACATTTACGCAGGATGGGATTTACAATACCCATAATTAGGCTTAAGCTAATTATGCATTTGCATATTTTCATATGCAAATGCATATTTTCGACATTTTTGGTAATAAATGTATATTTATTTCTTTTGAGCAGTAATGCATAATTTGCAGCATTTTTCTGTTTAAATTGCATATTTATATAATTTTGTGTTATCAAGTACAGATTCACTTCGTCAAGCAGTCAAGGATGGAATCTTCTCGAAGGTGACGTACATATAATTCACTTTCGAAAACGTCAAAAAGGACTTACACATTGTTTCGCTCAAGAAGGGACTTTGATATATTGCACGGATATTGACAACTTATACCACGCATTAGGACAGGAACATGAACCAAGCAATTGGCGCCTATTTCTAGATTCTTCAAAACTTAGCTTAAAAGCAGTTTTGCTTCACAACGACAATAAATACCCAGCTGTACTATAGCTCATGCCGTTCATATGAAGGAATCATACGAAAATATGCTAGAACACATCCGGTATAATGACTATGGGTGGTCAATCTGTGGAGACCTGTGAGCGCTTCTTCTTGGACTTCAGCTGAGGTATACAAAAACTGTTGTTTCTTGTGTGAGTGGGTCAGCCGTGCACGAGATCGTCACTATATACAGAAGGAATGGCCACTACGTCGAGCACTAGCTCCGGGTCTAAAAAATATTACCAACTAACTACTGGTTGATCCTAAAAACGTATTTCTACCATCAATGCATATTATATTGGGCTTAAATGAAAAATTTCGTTGAAACACTAGATCGCAACGGAAGAAGGTTCTTATCTCAAACAAATAGTTCCGAGAGTTAGTGAGGCAAAGCATGGACGCTGAAAAAAACCGATGAAAGACGACTGGAGGCATTTGAACTACGGATGTACCGGAGAATGCTGAGGATTTCGTGGGTAGAGAGAGTGACAAATGTGGAAGTGATGAGACGGATGAATAAGAAAAAGGAACTGTTACTGACAGTTAAAGGAAGGAAACCGGTATATATGGGACATATTATGAGAGGAAAGAGGTATCAGCTACTTCAGGTCATTATACAGGGGAAAATCAAAGGGAAGAGATCCATAGGAAGAAGACGTAACTCATGGGTGAAGAACCTTCGGGAGTAGTTTGGATGTACCAATAGCCAACTGTTCAGATCAGCAGCTGCAAAAATAAAAACCGCCTTGATGATTGCCAACCTCCGGATCGGAGATGGCTCCTGAAGAAGAAGAAGTGAGGCAAAAATTAAAGAGGGCATATTTGTGGGACCACAAATACGAGAAGTACCTAATGAAAGAAGGCGAATTTGACAACTTGCTGAATGAAGTTGAACTAAGAGCATGGAGAGCTTTTACAACAGTTGTGGTACCAACGAGATGGTACTCCAGTTCATTATGGAATCATGGTTCAAGATTGGCTTCAAAATCATTTTCCAGATCGGTGGATTGGTCTTGGGGGTGCAATAACTTTGCCGCCAAGGTCCCTGATCTAACGCCGTTAAATTTTTATACACAGGGTTATCTAACGGATTTGGTATATCCCACACTAGTGAACAAAGTGGACCATGTAACAAATCTTATCAACCAAACGGCTGCAACTTTAAACGATTATATGTTGCAACGAGTACACAGTTTAATTGCAGTGCGATATGCACAATGTTATAATGTTGTTGGTGGTCATTTTGAGCAAATCCATTTATTTACAGACAATTTTGAATTCTGATTTGTTTGTGTATGTTATTTATTTAAGTAATTTGTGTTTAGGGACTGAAAAGGATTGAAAATGACTTTATACAGCTGTGAACTACATAAAAAAAGTGCGTCGATAACTCTATCTCATAGTGGTCTGGAAATCAGTTGTTTAATAGTTCATCATCATCATAATCATCATCATCATCATCATCAAGATATAGGCCTTATAGGCCTGTTCCGTCTTCATGTCAGTTGGTCTGCCCAGTTGTTTAATAGTTGATTTGTGTTATCAAAAGCGTCGACTGGTGTAGATAATAATAATTATGTAATAAATATATTTAATAGTTTTCTATAGTAAGTACAAAAATATTTTCCGTAGAACATATACGCAGTTGCTACATTTCCACTTCTGAACGGCGCTTCGATGCGTTTTATCGCGAGTTATGGGACACCCTGTATATAATATTCACGACGTTTACTAACAGCAGTTATTCGGCGTTATATTTGCTGGTGACATATACCCGGCGATATATTTGATGAGTGCTATTGTTGGCGGGGGAATTTTTGAGACGCTATTTACAAGTATTATTCATGCGGAAATGTTTTGTCTATCAATCGTAGGTAATAAAAGATTATCGACAGGAAGTTGAGAGATGATTGAGGCATTTTAAATCACTTCAACTACAAATTATCAACAATTGCAGATTTAAAATAATAACATCTACATTCTACAATGGTATGTATCTTATATGGTTTAGACCCCGAATCCACAATGCAGCTGATACGATTTCAGATCATTTAGTACTGATATCAATATAAATATACACTGTGTGCAGAGCCTCCTTATCTATTCGGCTATATGGACTATAGCCCCAGGTCGCCATTGATCCAAGGGTGCTTAAGAACCGAGTATGTTGAAATGTTTTATTTTTTTAAATTTTCGACACTAACATCTATTTAATGTGAAATGGCGTCAAAATTAAACAAAACTATTTAATTAAACAAGAATTGAGTTGCAAATCGAATACACATTCCCCACTATAACAATAGCTTTACGATTCTATTTAAGTATTGCTTGCACCAATTGTAGTAAGAAGATCATTTTGTTCATTACATCATTACAAAATATCTGCGATCATCGTTAGGACAATCCAAATTAAATAATTTAAATATGCTATCCATAGAATATGATATATTAGAAATGATAGATCGTCATGGCTCATAAGGTAACCCTCCCCATCCAACCCCTAAAGCTCCATGTATCCCAAAAAAAAAATTCAAATGGTAACCCACCGATACCTTATTGCTGTTCCAAAATGTAATAAATATTAGCAAACGTTTTCTTGATACTCAATGATACTCAAAAGGTTCTAAACCAATAATTTTAATTCAAATTTCAATATGTTAGTTTCAATGTTCAAAATGATTTCTATTATTCTCTAGGGTCTAGGCAATAGTAAAATTCTATTCTAAATTCTCTCCGGACATGTTGGAAGGTTTGCTGCAGAATAACTGGAAACTCCTGAACTATTCCTTGTCGCGAATGTGCGATGGACTGAAGAACCGTACAAAAAAATCTAATGCGGTCAAAATCTGGAGATCTTGGTGGCCACTGTACGTTTCTAAAACGAGAGGAAGAACGTTTGGTACTATTGAATATCAGTTTGTAAAAGCTTTTCAATGTGTCATAAAGTGGGTATTACCATTTGAAAATTTTCTGTTGGGGTAGCTAGATCCTAAGGGGTTGAATGGAGAAGGTTTCTTACGAGTCATAATGATCCCCCTTCATGTTGTAGAAACGTTTTCTAGAAAAGTTCAATGCCTATTTTATTTCCACAGCACATTGTACGTTTTCATACTAATACCCTGTATGTATTATTTAATAATTGCTCATTCCGATGTGATTAAAGCGCCAATTTGTTTAGCCCAGGGCGCTCAAGCTTTATAAGACGGCCTTGGCTGTGTGATGTAAATAAAATGCGCGAACTGATAGTTCCTTTTTATTTCTTAAAGCAAAATATGGAAACTGTGATTTAAGATCGTATTTGTTACCGAATGCATGTATTAACCGCACCATTTCTATACAAATACGATACATTTTGCTGTTGTCTTCGGTCTCAGACCCAGTTGATGCTATTGTTATTAGTTTATCATCAATTTAAATCAATACAGTATACCTATCGAGAAAATTAGAAATTTTAATGTAACCTGAAAAAAATAGCACTATGTTGAGTTTGTTTATAGAAGTTTAACGTAGATGTCCTTGTTGCAGTGAGATGGTAAAGGTATCAACATTCGAGACTTAAGCTTGTCTGCGAATATAATCAATTAATCAGGTAATGAATGCGCATAATTTGCAATAAGTTGTCCATTGTACATGTGTCTGCTGTTAGTGGATAAGAAAACACGCACATGCGCACCATAAACACTGGCTAACGACTGCCTTAACGACCCAATGTTTTCAAGTCGTCGAGATTTGACGACACTGACCATCCCGAGTTTCCTTGTCTGCGATATAAATAAAATGCCATCCATCCGAGGACTTACTGCGGCCCAGCCCAGGTTTCTGTTACACAATAGTACAGCTATAATGTCGCAAAGAGTGGGTTGAAAGTTGCATGTTATCTAAGGCCCATATCCGCATGGCAGGTATAAACATCTCGGAGGTCAGTTATTACTTTGTCCGACAAAAAGTATTTCTCTTTTCTGGTTTTTCGTTGATTACGTCATTATTTGAATGGTTTCAGCTACACGAAAAGTCGAAGGAAATTCCACTGGAAGTTTTGCGTTAATAATTTGAAAACCCTAAAAATATTGTTTATGGTGTTTGATGAATATCACCATATGGAAACCAAATAAGATTCAGAAGAATTCGTATCAGCGTTCCGAGCTTAAGTGGATGTTGAGAAAAATAAAATTTCTTACCATGTGTTTCAAGTATTGCCATATCGAAGTAGCTTCATCTGAGTCATTTCACCTTGATCTTGATAGCAAATGCAACAACAGTAAAGGCATCATTTAAGCTTTTAACAATGGGATATAATCAGTACACCGAATTACAACATTTACAAGCTAGCAAAATAAAAAACAACTGTGCAATCTGTGTAGATTAATGAATGCTGTAATAATAGCTTTCGGTAAGCATATACATAACAGGGTTTGCATTAACATTTTCAGACAATTGAAATCAACTTCTTCAATTATTTTTATAGAGGTGCTTAAGTTACTTTAACACGTTCGTTGTCCTAGTTTGCTGCAGTTTATAGCAACTTTTAATATGCAAATTTCTCGGCGGAACCTTCCTGGATAAGTTCATGACGTGCCACGAAGTTTAAACACATCCAGATCAGTCAATCTTTATAGACTTCTCACGCCTTGGCGGTGTCACTGTTCCATTGTCACGGAAGTAACCCTCAATAACACGACTCAGGGCTGTTTAATATGCATCTCTGTTTTAGATATAAATTACTGCGTTTGGTTACAACTTTTGCTACAAAACCAAATGAAGTGCTTAGCGTCTTCTGCAGCTTCCTTCATTAATGAATTTAATGCAACACTGCTGTATTGCACCTTCTTTTATGAGTTTTGGAGTATCGCATACCTATGCTTGGAAAACTTAGTGCACTAATAACCCTGCCCTGCATTCATATGCAGATTTCAGTGTTTTTTTACGTAAAACGATCTACTGGAAAATTGACATAGTTTTCTCTACAATAAATTACGTCAAGAAATATTTATTAATCCAATTAATTTATGCTACAGTTAAGAAAATAATTAAATACGGTACTTGTAAATTGTAATTTTAGCTCGCAGTCGTAATTTACGTTTAACTATTCACCAGCAATATTCTAGAATAAGTATTTTCTCATGGTGTACAGTAGAAAGATACAACTGCAAATTTTAACGTAAATATGCGTTTTGGACTTCTAGAAACTCAAGAAGAAAATGGCTTTTGCAAGGCGTTTCTCTGTACATGTCTATGACGGCTGTTGCCATTTTAATGAATCTCAAAATCTAGAGATTTATTAAAAAGCCTTTTGTTAGGTTTATTTTTGCCAATTTGTATTTTTGAACTGAGATATACCTGTATACAGATATTTATTATTTGGAGTTTAATGGAGAAGGTGATACAAATACCTATAAAGAACCACTTTTAACCAACATAAGAGCTAAATATGGATTTTAGAATAAAGTTGCCATCTTCAGTAGGAACCTAACTACTTAACCTTCAATATACACAGCTTTTTTACCTAATAACTTGGTGTTTCTGTATTCAAAAACTGTTAATTCAATTGATAGAATGTAATGTACGAGAGTGGTTCGAGGAACGCTTCCCAAACAGATGGACTGGTTGCGGCGGTCCCATTTAATGCCCCGCGAGATCACCGGATCTCAATCCTTTAGACTTTTTGTTTGGGGCTTTATAAAAGAAAAAGTTTATCTTACGCCTCTACCAAACGCTGACGAAGTTAGAAATAGAATTAACGCTGAAGTATTAGAAATTATACCAGAAATACTGGAGCGAGTAATGCAAACGATATCACGAAGATTGGAACTATGCAGAGGGTTTTTAATTCGAACAATTATTATAAGTAGGTTATTATTATAAATAGTTAGTTACCGTGCCAACGCCTGTCTGGGTGCAGTGTTGCCAAATGTATATATTTTTTAAATAGTCCCTAGGAACCCAGGAATCATGCTACAACATTTTAGTATTAAGATTTTCGACTAAGAATGTTATGAAGAATATCTCCACGTGTAGCTCTTTCGTTAATTTATACGCAGCCTGTATTTGGCTGAGTTATCATTCAATTAATCAACTATTTGATTAATAGCTTAATCGAATAATCAATTAATCGCCTGATCTATGCTCAGTGACATGGAAATCGCAACACCAAGAAGGGGTAGGAATTTGTTGACCAAACTTGGCAGAAACGTTTAACTAGTAAAAGGTAGCAATTGATTAAAATTTTAAAGAAATGAACAAAATATAGACATAATTTTTATTAATAATGGGTTGGTCTCCCTCTATTGGTTACACACTCCCCCACTCTTCGTGGCATCGATTCTAGCAGATGGTCGATTTCCTCTTGAGGTATTGTGTTCCAAGCAACTTGTAATTCGTGCTGTAGAGCTTGTAGCGTCTGCGGTGGATACAGCAAGTTCCTCAGTCTTCTCCCCATAATGTCCCAAACATGCTCGATGGGCGAAAAATCGGGAGATTGGGGTGGCCATGGCAAGAGATTGACATTTTCCTCTGCAAATCGGTCCATAGAACGTCTTGCAATATGGGGACGGGCATTATCCTGCTGGAAAAGTGGATCTTCCAACTGCTGAAGAAATGGAAGAATATGAGATTCTACCACCTCATCCACATATCGCTGCACGTTCATATTGCCTCGGATGAATAGCAAACGCGACCTACACCCATAAGTTATAGCACCCCATACCATAATCCCCACAGTTTGGTGCACATGCTTCGCAACAAAAAATTCAACATTACGACGTGCCCCACGTGTTCGTCTGACCTTCATACGGCCATCATCCATCCCCAAACAGAATCGAGATTCATCACTGAACACCGCAGTCGCTACCTACACCACTCCAACCGCTGCTGTCGGTGTTGAGCCGTTAGTGGTAACACAAGATGTGGCCGATAGGATTGCAAGCCGAAAGCTCTGATTCTGCGGTAAACCGTTCGAAGGGTTACAGGACGACCTTCGTTAGCTAACCATTGATCGGCAATTGATCTGGTACTGGAGAATCGGTCTCTTGTTGCCATAAGTCGAAGATGGCAGTCCTGCACCTCATTTGTTCTTCTTCGTCCCCTGGTTCCTCTTCTGCGACGTTCCTGACCCTCCCTAGTCCATGCCCGATAGCAGCGCATGTTGGTGGATTGGTTCGGATTAAGGCGATTTGCAATTTCTCTGAACGAAAAACGACCTTCGCCCAAACTAGTGAATGAATGAATGAATGAATGAAATTTTAATCAATTGCTACCTTTAAGTAGTTAAACGTTTCTGCCAAGTTTGATCAAAAAATTCCTACCCCTTCTTGGTGTTGCGATTTCCATGTCACTGAGTATATAATGTGATTAATTGATTATTTGACTGATTTATGCTCCGATTGCTCGATTATTTTATTAATAGCTTAATCAGTTAATCAATTAGTCGATTAATCTAGATTTTGATTAAACGAATATCTGATTGAATTCTCATCCAATTAATCGATTATTTATGGGTTATTCGATTAAATGTTTATTTTTGCTAATCAATTTTCAGTTTCAGTTATCATCCGATTAAACAGTTATTTGATTAATAGCTTAATCAATTAGTCGTCTAATCTATAATTTCCTTAATTGATTATTTGACCAAGTTATCATCCGATTAATCAATTATTTGATCAATAGCTTAATCAAATAATGAATTTATCGCCTAATCTATAATTTGATTAATTGATTATTTGACTGAGTTATCATCCGATTAATC